>CANXYC012093197.1:0-52090 GCA_948193065.1 Aleurites moluccanus | reverse complement strand
AAATTAAAAATAATATTTTTTTTAATTTTAAATAAATAAAATAATTAATTTTTATTTAGTTATTAATTTATTTTATTTTTTTATATTTTTAATTTTAAAAAATACTTTTTTGTAAATAAATAAAATTTTAGAGACTAAATTATAATTTGCCAATTACTTTTTTAATCCTTGTGGGGCCCAGGGAGAAAAGTCAACGGTCAAAGGGTCGGAATTATAGATTTTAATAATGTTAGAGTCAAAATTATATCTCGAAAAACATTAAAAGCTAATGTGCTCCTAGAGCTAAACGGCAGGGTTAAAATTGTACCTTATCCCTTATTTCTACCAGGTAGCAGTGTGCAATGTTTGCTCTCTCTTATAATAACATTCAAACTTTTTTGTGCCATTGATGTAATTTTTCCCTCCCATAAACGTCATTTGGCATATCGTTTTTACACTCTAACCATACTATTTTGCTTAAAGGATTCAAGTAGGTTAATAATATACAATCCCTTATCTTGTTTATCCAACTATTAAATGATTTTGTCATATTGTTTGTTTGATACTCACTTTTGCTAACAGGATCATATGCATATGTACACTAATGTTTTCTTGGGATTTTCATAAGCCACTTAAAAGGTCTCTCTTGATCTTTTTTTTTTAAGCTCTCTCACCTCTCCCAAAAAGCAGGTTCATTGGTGGCTGTAGCAGCTCCCAATATATTTTTCTCAAGCTTAAACTTTTAAACTTTTTTCTGCATGTTGTTGAAAATATGCCTATCACAATATCTATATATAGCATTTGTGAAAATTACATCATCAACTTCAATTACACCCTAAACAAACAAAATATTTTAGCATTAGTATTATATACAATCAACATTGCAGATAAAGCAAAAAATCAACAAATTAAGACTGAATTTATTCTTTTTGCCTATTTGTTATGAAAGTTAGACCTCTTTCATAGCTTCCAATGTAATTCTTCAATAGCTCTAAAAAGAACATCCATGTGTCTTTGCACTCAGACTCTAATAGCAATTGACAATGGCAGGACACCTTTATTACCATCCAGAGTAACTGCACTCAATAACATTCCCCTTCTAAAAGGCCCCTTCAAATGGCAGCCATCCATTCATATAAATAGTCTACAATCATCCTTATACCCATCAATTGCCCCTTTGTAACAAACAAAAATCCTCTTGAACTTTGTAGGGTCATTAGGGGATTTATTTTTCAACAGGTTTAAACTTGATTACACTACCAGGATTAACATATAATACAAACTCCATATATTTTCTAAGCTTCCTATAGTTATACTAGTGTATACCCTCATATTGCATTCTCGTTTGGGCCATTACCCTATACAATTACCACATTGGCAAATGAATCCCCCATCTACTGCTTAGTTGTTTATTCATTAATTTATAACTCATGTTTGTGTTAGCATTAAGCAATTCCATTAGTTTGCTTGAGATCCATCTAGTTGTTACATTTGCATTTCTAGTTGAAGTTAGTTTCACACAAGTATGTTCATTCATCAAAGTCTTAATCATGAATGTATGATTATCATCCAATTTTGATGAATTCTCTAGTTATAATTTTCACCTATGCATTTTGCAATCACCCTTTCCTTATCATTTTTTAACTTTTCAAGCCTATAACTACCTTTAATTACATAATCAGAAAGATCCCCTCTAAATATATTAACATCTCCAAACATTTGTTGTACTTCAAATACAATATTAGAATGTCCATCCCAACTCCACTCGCTAGGATATTGATCATTGTATTTTTTTACTCCCTATTTTCCTTTTCCTATTACTAACATCAACATATTCTTCTTCACAATCAAGCATTACATTACGCATCATTTCACTATCAGACACTGTATCACTCAATCCATACTAATTATTCAGTACATCATAAGGATCATCTTGAACCCCTCATCACTAACATCACTCATCCCATCAGCACTACTTTTGGCTATCACTACTCACTTCACCCCTTCTTCTAGCCACTACTCATCATCACTGTCAAAGAAGTTGTATTCATTATCATTAGTTGCACTATCCATATCATTACTTGCTCTTGCCCTACTCCTTCTTAGTTTAACTCCCCTACTGCTATTGCCCGTGCACTGTCCTTACCACTGTTTCTACCATTACCCCTGGCACTAACCCTACTATTGCCCCAACCATTACCCCTGCCTCTGCCCCTTATAACAGTTTCAGGTTCTATATGTTCAAGTTCCATATTAACATCAGGTTCATTTTGAGTGTTAGGTTCAGAATGAGTTTATTGGGTAGGCTCAGGTTGAGGTTCACTTTGTGGGGTAGGATGAGGTACACTTTATGGGGTAGGTTCAGTTTGAGGTTCACTTTGTAGGGTAGGTTAAGGTTGAGTTTCTAGGTTGGTTTCAGGTTGATTTTCTGGAGTAGGGTCAGGTTCATATTGTGGGGTTGCTTCAGGTTCATTTCATGGACTAGCTTCAGGTTAAGTTGTACAATATCATCAAATTCAGGTTATACATACACCTATGGTTTAGTTTTAGGTATAGTGGGAGGGGTAGGTTGAGAATGAATATCAATTAGAAGAACTGGAAGATGTTCTTCTGTAGTTGGTTCATCTTCATCTGATTCTAAGACAACTATTTTAGGTTCCACATTCACCTCAAATTGAACTTCAAGTCTAGCACTATCAATTGGTACAACTATCTCATTTATATATATAGGGACTTCAAGATTTTTTTTGTATTGTCTAAATATTTCATCCACATCTTGATCAGTCCTCAATAACTTTCCATTGCCACTACTTATCTTATTGTTTCAGGCTTTTAATGTCTGAAAAGTCTTATAGCAATCTTTGACTAGTATTATTCTAGAGTATGTATCTAGTTTCACATTGAATACGTATGTCTTATACTCCTCATAGTTAAGAATCAAAGTTTATGATTTTGCATAAGCCATCTAGAAATCAAGAACAAACAAAACAAATAAGCCCAACTATCACACTGTAACACCCTCAAACAATAAAGAAACACAAAATAATAAATAAATGCACTCAATGGCAGATACAAAAACAACCCTAAAATATTATTTTACAATCCCCAACATCTGACAAAAATATTTAATACTAGTCAATTGAAGCCTTAATACCAAAACCCTAACCCCCAAATTTACCAAAACCTTAACCCCCAAATACACATACACTTCACACAACAAATTACCAAAAATAGCAATATAGCCTGTAAACACCACAACTAAGCAAAATAATAATAATAATTATAATTTGACCCATTTTGTGCAAACCCAATAAACACATCCACTATTTGATAACCATTCAAAACCCAACCAACTCATCCTTAAACATACAAAACCCAATATATAGATAGAATTTATTCGAAAAACTAGTAAGCACTAACCTCGTTTGCTCTTTGTAACCAGTATTGTCTTAGAAAAATCAGAAGGTGTTGCGATCGCAATGGGTAATGGCTTTTTCTCCAGTAATGGCTTTGAAGATTTTAAGTATGAAATTTTGGTTCTTGAAGATTTTAAGTTCGAAATTTTGGTTTTTTTATGCAATGCAGTTTTGGCAAAGGTGAAGCAGTTTAGAGAGAACACGAGAAGACATTTGGTTCAAATTATTTCCCCCTCTTCTGAGTTTGTATATAACTAAGAGTAATAATGTCTTTTCATAATTCTTAAACGGTAAAATGAGTTGAATTTGACAGAATGACCTCATATTTAATAAAACCAAAATACAATAACTTTTTAGTATAATTTTAAAAATACATTAATTTTTTAGTATAATATGAAAAAATACATGGATTTCATAGTGATTATCCGTAAATAATATTAATTTAATTATTTTGGGTTCAACCCAATTTGATCACGATTGCACTTCTGACCTATGATTCTCTGATTTCATTGATTCTAAGATCGGACCTGATTTGAAAACCTTAGTCTTTAGTGGTAGATTCAGAAATTTAAGCGAGGAGAAGGAAAATTTGTTACATTATAAATAATACATCATAAAATAGTATAAATTTAATTTATCAAAATTAAATTTTAAAAAGTTAAATATATGAGAGATTAAGGGCAAAAATAAAAAGGAAAAAGTACATTGTGATTTGATGTTGGTTGCATTCAAGGCTTGTAATTTTTTTTATGACAATTTAGTTCTTGTAGTGACGTAGCGGAAGCCTTCTAAGAATATGTTGATTCTAGATGAATACCAGACTAATAGGTATCAAAGTTTATTGATTCAACTGAAAATTAAAAAAAAATAACTTTCACACAGAAAAATTATTTTAATTCAATCAAAAAATATCACAATCCTAAGATTTACATGACTATATATAGGGAGTAGTTTCCAGAAAATCATAATTGTCTAATATGATAATTTATTTCGAAAAAAAAATAAATCACCAGATTTTTATAAATGAGAGAATAAAATATTACAAAGATAATACATTAACAGGCGCCCTAAAAAATAT
Source organism: Aleurites moluccanus (assembly GCA_948193065.1). Classification (NCBI taxonomy): domain Eukaryota; kingdom Viridiplantae; phylum Streptophyta; class Magnoliopsida; order Malpighiales; family Euphorbiaceae; genus Aleurites; species Aleurites moluccanus. The sequence continues at coordinate 47,617 of CANXYC012093197.1, read as the reverse complement.
TTCCTATTTAAAAAAAATAAGGAAATAAAATTTACAAAAAATGAATAAAAAATCATAAATTACCATAACAAATGCCTAGATTAAGAAATTTGACTAAAATACGTCGTCAGTCATCGCTAGAGGCGATAAATTGAATTCGTTGCACTGTTTTCCATTAGATTAAGCTCAGATCAAACTCAAAACTAAACACTTTCAATAACTCCTTTTTTTTTTTTTTACTTTAACCATTTTGCATAGTCAAACTGACTTATAAATTTCAGAACTTAAATGTATACATCATATAGTTTTTGCCGTTAGACACTTAGATAACAAATTGGTTAATGCCATTAATTTTGCTGAAGTGGATAATATTTTTTCTTTTTTATTTTCTGACATGGCATCAAGTGGCATATAAAAATTTGAAAAAAAAAAGCAATAAAAACGCTGCGTTTTGGATACGAATTACAACGGAAAAAAAAATGAAACCAAGATAAAAATATATATAAAAAAAGTTAATTTCCCTGGTTGAAAGAAGGGAGCTTTCAATGAAAGAAGCCAATTTTATAGTTCTTTTCCCAAGATTCTAAAACCAAAATAATAAGTAGTTCGCATGCATCATCAACAGATTGCTAAACTCATCATATAAACCTACCTAAAAAACCTAAAACCCATAAAATATATTTGGTTTCTAAGATTGACAACAATTGAGACATTTAAATACTAAACAATTAAAATTTCCTCACAAGTAAAGAAAACAACTTTAATTTCAATCAAGTTCTTTTTCTTTCTGACTTTTCTTCTTCTTGCAATAATCAAACAATATATATATATATATACACCAGGCAATGAGATATCAATTTGGAAAGTGCCACCTTCGTAAGGAGTGGAGTGCCGATAGGACCAGGAATGGTGCCGATGAGGCAAGCAAGATTATCTGACTTAGGAGTTACTCTAATGCCAGAAGCCTCAATGTCTCTGGTGCATTCTTGAAGCTCCTTTTGAACGCGGAAAATTCGATCATCTTCAATTGAATTGAGTAGTAGTGATTAGAGATGGAGATAAATTGAGAAAACCCTAATAGCAAGAAACTGAAATTGAAAATTGAAGAGTATGAGAGAAGAGAAGAGAAGGGAAGCTAATAAAGGCTCTTTCTTTATTTCTAAGAGATGCTTAGAGAGAGAGAGAGAGAGAGAAAAGAGAGGAGGAGAAAAAGTGTAGACTGAGTTAATTTTTTTTATTGCGTTTTTTTTTTTTTCAAATGTTTATATCCCACTGTAGGGTCACGTCAGAAAATTAAAAAAAAAAAAAGTTATTATCCATCTTAACAAAATTAAAGGCGTTAATCAATTTATAATTTAAGGAGGATTTATTTAATTTAGAATTTTAATGACTTTATGAATTTAAAAAATTAGAATGTATTTAATTTATATTTTTAAAAATTTTATAAAAATAAGGTAGTATTCAATTAAAACTTTTAAATATTCTAAAAAGTCTATAAAAATCAATGAGTATTAATTTAAGATTTTTATAAAATTTTTAAAAATCTATCAGTATTTAAAAAGTTATTAATTTTTTAAAAAATAGATTTTTAAAAATTTTGAATGATTTTTATATGTTAATACTCATAAAATATTTTCAAATTTCTCATTCACTTCTATTTTAAGATTTTAAAAAATATTTAACGATTTTTATTTTTTATAACCAAATTAAATCAAATCAAATTAAAACACTATTATAAATAATAAATTTATTTTTCAAAATTATCATTTGAAAAATATATATATGTTGTATAATATTTTAAATATGTTTTATTTATTTTCATTGTTATATTATTTTATAGCTCTATTTTTTATTAAATATTATAATTAATAATTTAAATTTTTATATTAACATATATATATAGATAAAAATATGGACAGAAAAACCATCATAAAAATTAATTATAATAATTATTATTATTTATATAAAAATATAATAATTTTATATTAATATTTATATAATTTTGTTTGAAGCAATATTTATATATTCTTTTTAAGTATATAAAATAATTAAAAATTATTTTTAATAATAAATTTTATGAAACACGAGTTTTACTAATTATTATATATTAAAACTAAAATATAAAGAAAATTATTTTATTTTTTTATTAAATTTTTTAAATTTTTTACATAATTTTAAGTATTTAAAAAATAATTAAAAATAAATATTTAGTAATTAATAAGGTATTTAATATTAAAATTTAATATTTTTGTTAATTTTTATTTAATAATCTTATTTGAATAAATTAGATGAAAAATAAAAAATAAAGTTAAAATATATAAAAAAAATAAGATAGTATAATACTTTTAATATATTATTATATAATTATTTTGATTATATTTTTCATAATTTTTTATTTTTTTTATTGAATATATTATAATTAATAATTTAAATTTTTATATTAGTATATAAAATTAAAAATAAAACTATTGAAGGTAAGACCGAATAATAATAATAATAATAATAATAATATACCTTTTTGTTTAGAATAATATTTATATATTTTTATCTCTTTATAAGGCATGAAAATTAATAAAAAAAAATATTTTTAATAGTAAATTGTGCAAAATATATTTTTATGAACTAATACATATATATCTTGAGCATATATAGATAAAATTGAAACTCTTTTTATATTCGTTATTAGATTAATTAATTTTATATTGATAATTTTATATTTTTATTATTTTGAAAAAATATTATTATTAAAAGTAACAATCTATTATTAATATGAATCAAAATAAAAAATTTTTATTTTTTGCAAATATCAAATTAGTTATTACAAATCAATCAAAATCTATAAAAGTCTATTTATATCTATAAAATAAAATTCTGCAAAAATTATTCATAAAGTTATGAATTCTGTAAAATTTATTAAAAACCCATAAAATTTTATAAAAGTCATTCACTTAAAAAAAAATTACAAAAGTCATTAATTTTCTTGTTCCTCTAAGTATCTAACAGTGAAAATCACAATGACCATATTGTTGGAAAAAAACAAAATACAGGCCCCAAATATAATTAACGTCAAATTATAGAGTATTTTTTTATATTTTCTCCAAATAAAAAAAAAAGAATTCATGAATTTAGAAGCTAAATATAAAAAGGAGAAGAATCTAAAAGTGGAAAAAAAATATATAAAGTTAGAGGGTAAAAAAAATTTAAGACAAAATATGTAAAGAATAAAAAAATTAAGGTAAAAAACAAAAATAATTATTAAAGTTGGAGGGGCTAAACAAAGAATTTAAGTTAATGGTGTCTAAATAAAAAATTAAAAAAAAAGAAGAAAATTGTATGCAAATATGAAATTAAAGAAAATTACTGGTGTAAATTTAACCAAAAAAAAAAGGACTAGGGGCTAGAGGTGAGCACGGGACGTGAGGATCTCAATATGAATTAAATCTCAAAACTGAAAAATATTTGAATTTCGAGATTTAAAAATAACTAAATCAAATTGAATCAATATAAATGTAACAGGATGATAATGAGAATGCATTGATCTCAATATCAAAAATATAATCGAATCAAATTAGTTTTAGATTGAAACTAAATTTTTAAATTTTCGAACCGAATAATTAATTTATATATTTATATAATTATAAATTTATAATATATATTATATGTATTATTATTTATATATATATTTATATTTATATAATTATAAATTTATAATATATTTTTTATATATTATAAATTTATATTAAATTATCAAATATTTAAATTAAATTAAATTAAATTAGACTTGAACTGAAATCAAATCTCTAAATATTACAACCGTATCAAATTATGAAAATAATTCGGTGTGAAAATTTTAATTTGTTTCGGAGCTAAACTATCTTGTCATTGGACCAGTTCACATAACAAACTGGCGAATTCTGTCTGTATTATCAAAACTTTTCATATTCATCAAGTTGCAATCCAAATCAGATTTATATTATAATTATGCCATGTGGGGCCTTCCATAGCAGCAGTTGCAACCGTAATAAGCAAACTATTTTGTATTGGATATTCTTGTTTTGTTGTCATTTTATGATTCACAGAATTTAATCTATTTGAATGCTCAAATTAGTAACAAAATTACCCGTATTTAGGTAAATTTGCTCTAAATTCCACATGATTTTGCAGAAGAAGATTAAAAGCTCAACAAAACCATTAACTTGATCTTGATTGACATGCAATCGCAGTGATAGTGGAATTATGTCTCCAAACTTAATTACTTTCGTTAACGTGATTAAAGTACAGTGTATTAATCCAAAAATAGATGACTGCGAAATTGAAGAAAATCAAGAAACACAATATACCCAAGAACTCTTTTAATTAAGAAAATGAGGAACTAGATTACGCTAACAAAATAACATGAAAACCCTTAATTTAAGTACTTATAGATGCTATGCAGTCAAGAAACAACTCAAGAAAACAGTTAGAAAAATGAAGTTTCGAACACACAATCCTTGCAACGATCAAGAAAAATCAAAGAAAGCTTCTCTAAAATTCTCAAGTCAGATGATAATGGAAAATTAAGACTTTATGGAAACTAGAAAAACGACAACGACAAGAAAAATGTTTGCAAGACGTACGAGAGAGATAGGCATCGTACTTTTGCTAGCAGTGGCGTTATGGGCTTATGGGTTTTAAAAGCAAATGTCTAATTCATGAATTAACTTCATTTCTCACCGTCACTGTAATCACATTTTTCATTGCTAGCCGGTGTACCAAGAAATTATTGGTCTTATTTTTTCTTTTGCTACAAGACGTACTTAGAAATTTTTGAACCAATGGCAAGTGTGGAAATCAAGCGTTGTGGGAATACGCTATCCCTACTTTCCAAAGGATGAGACCACCCATTGAGAGACCTACAGTTGCTGCTAATAGTTTCGAAATCAAATCTGCTCTAACTCAAATAGTAACATAGTCCAGATTTGAAGGAGATGACAATGAAGATCCTAACATTCATTTAGAGTCTTACTGTTAATTTTCTCTATTTCTATTTTATATTAGTTAGGAGAACACAATAATAGAAATTCATTAAATTTTTATTTATCATATTTCTAACATGAATGTACATAAGTCTCACAAGACCTACAGTTAACAACTATTTGCATATAAATCAAAACCGATTTATAGAAATAAAACCACAAGATTTAAGAGAGATATAAATATAATGTATAATTTAGGGGAAAAAAATCCTCATATCCCTGAATTTTCTACTTTTTTACTTCACTTTTTGTCGATTAAATTCTCAAATTTTCATTTTTTGATACATCATGTCGTTTTTAACTGAGAATAAAGAGAGTGGACTGTACACATGTTAAAAAATGTTAAGTGATGTGATCACGCTAATTAGGACTAATTTTGCTGACCTGAAAAATGAAAAAAATTAAAAGAAAAATTGAAAAAAATTAGGAGATATAACGGCTCAAGCTCAAGCTGAGTCTGCAATTTTGAAAATTATAATCAAACCTAAATTAAACAATCTAAATCACAAAGCAGTGAATTAGAATTTGAATACCAAATCTAATTCATGAAAATTGAAAGAACTTCAAAAATTCAAAAACAATAAAAATTAAAAAAACTAACTTACGTGCGGTTCCAAATGCCTAACAAGGCCAAGAACCTTAGGAACAAGAACAGAGACCGATTCCTGAAGAGCCTCCCTGGATTTTTCAAATTCACTTTACACAATAAGCAAATTAAATCCACCATACAATTACTCAGACTTCACCCACCATCCACTATCCTCCTCTCCTAATCTACAACCAGTAATCAGAATCCAAAATCACTACTCTCCTCAGACTTCTTCCCCACCATCACCAAAGTCCACCACATAAATAAATCCATACATAAATCATAACCCACAAATAGTAAACCCATGAATGAATGTTGTCCATAAAAATGTATTTGGTTCCAGAATTTCATCGAACAATTTGTGAGCGTAAGAATTGAAACCAAATCCTACCATTTCCTATGAATTCTCCTAAGTCTAGCATCCCAAAATTAAAAACCCTGTACAAATTCCCAATCCTAAAACTTTATAACAATTCAAACAAATAATGCTTCTCATATCGCTTCTCCCTAAGAATAGCACGAACTGCTGCTTCTCGCTAAGATTGCCTTCGTGAAGCCTCCTCACCATCGCCTGTAGGAACCGGTGCAAATTCAAGCCGTCTTCTGCCATTTCCGATGAGAACCAACATCAATCTCGCAATTTTTGCAGGCAACTACGGCTTTCAATCGTCGATCTCACTGTCCAACAATCGAGCAGCGTTCAGTCTTTGAGCAATCTCTCATCGTCGATCAACGAGCCAGTGTCCTTGTGTCGATCTTCTGGGCTGGTCATCTTCTCCGTTGTAGTTGAGCTTTGATATTTTGCTTTTTGTTTCTTTCAATTTTTTTATTTTCAATTTCTAGGGTAGTGGTTTCAGAAACAGAGTAGGTTTTTGTTTTTTTTCTAATATCGGTTTGTAATTTTCTTTTCATTTTTTACGTCATCAAAATTAGTTTTAGTAAGCGTGATCACATCATTTAATGCGCGTGCAATTTATTCTTATTAATGCTCATTAAAAAGAGTATAATGTATCAAAAATAAAATTGAATGATTTAACCTTTAAAAAATAAATTATAGAAACCCAATAGTTAAAAAGTAAAAACTTCAGAACCTGAAGATGCTTTCTACCTACAATCTATCGTCCCATATTTATACTTTTATTTGAAAATTTGTTATTGTAATCGTTTACCTCACTCTCTCTCCCCAGTCATCTTCCTTGTGTTTATATTTGATTTGTAGTAGTAATAACAACAATTTTTCTTAGATAAGATAGTGAATTTCTCTTTTGTTATTCCTATTTGATGTTTTTATACCCTTTCTAAATGTATGTTTTATATTTTAACTTATTTATTTGGATTAATTATTATGAAATTTTTATATTATGATCGATTATATTAAAAAGTTTTTGTATTTTAAAATTTTATTAAAAAATATCTGCATTTTTGTTCTATTAAAATTTGAGATCATTGTGTTAAAAAATTTATTAAATTTATATAAAAAAATTAAAATACCTCTTATTTTTTATCTAATTTTCATTCAAATATCATAAATTTCCATAAAACCAAAATTTTCATTTTGATCCCTGCCATCACACCAACACCCACCCACCACCACATAGTTCAAAAACTCGTCCAAATAATTTCATAGCAAAAACATAAATTTAACATGCATGCAAAAAATTTCAAATAAAATCTTCCCCAACCAAATATTTTAACTATTACTTACACTAAAAATCAGGAACAAATAGCAATTATAAGCAAAAATAGAGTCTCATTCCTCATCAATCTCTCTGAAGCCTCTGGATCCAACCAAGTCACCAGTGAATTGTATGCAGTAATCGGGAAGGGACTCGCCCGTATTGACGAGCTGGAGGGCACCAATCGCTGCCACTATGAGAGGTTGTCGATAATGGTAGCGTCGATATCGATGGCGGATGACGGTGATGAGGGAAGACCGTGCGAGGCGGCGTCGTTTTACGGGCACCGTAGCTATGCGACCGAGATGTGAAAAAGGAATGGGAAGAGAGGGCTACATGCTATTTTTTTTGTTAATTTATAGTAGTTTTAAAATCGATGCTTCAATCCATAAGAAGGCATGCGAAATCCAACAACAATTTCAAATTGCTTGAGTTGAGATTGAACTATTGTACATAAAAAATGATGTATCCAAAGAGAAGTAAGGACTACATTATGTTAGGCACCTTCCATCTATGAATATCCTTCTTCTCGGCACATTGAGACCTAGTTCCTGAGACAACGATCGAGAGCTGCTCAAATCAATGCCAAGGCACGAGCTTAACCAAGATATGGGATTAGGTTTTAGAGTGGGTTTGTTCACAACAAATTTGAAGAGAGAGAAACTGGAATTTGAGAGATCTGAAGCGAGACATCATTTTCCAAAAATGCAAAAGAAATAGATGTTCGGGTTATTATTTAGATTGATATTACCCTGTTCTTGCAAAGGCTCTTTTGGGATTTCAAACACCACCGCCAACAACAACAATTCCTGTTTGCAAAGAGAATTTGTTGATTTCCATTGTCAACAAATTTCCTCTGTTCAATCCTTTGTTAAAAGCAAATTCCCTTTTGATTACTCACATTGGAAGTCCAATTCCAACTTGGAAAATGAAAGGAATGATAAAAATGAGGATGTTGGATTCAAAGGTGAGGCCTCATGATAGAGAACGAAGAATATTGGAGATGGCGATTTGACTAAAAGAAAAGAAAAGTGTTTTCTAATAGGTGCAATGAACTTGCCTGATGTTAAAGATGGGAAATTTGAATTCTAAAGAAAATGGGTTAGTTGCCACATATTAAGAAATGGTCTGATAATTAAAAAAATTTATATGTGAAATGAAGAAGAAGAATATGAAAGAACATATAAATAGCATAGTGTTGGTGTTTATGAGTCATGAGAGGTGGATTAATAATAAGGGTATTTTAGATATTTATATAATAATTTTAGTTAAAATTTGATTTTTATGTTATTGATTAACGGAAAAATGATAAAAAATAAATGAAAGAATATTATAGTCTACTGAAATAAAAATATATTAATTTTTTAATATAATTTTTAAAATATAAAATTTTTTTAGGATAATTGGTCAAAATACAAGCATTTCATAGTAATTAATCCTATTTATTTATCATATGTATATTTTATATTTTTATTTTTAAAAATATATATAGAACCTAAATATATAAAAATAATTTTCTATATATTTTTTCTTTATATCATATTAATTTCTATATAAATCTTTTAATATATAATTATAGGTACTTCAAAAAAATTATTATGTTTCCTCAATGAACTTAATATTTTTGTCTTTTTCATTTTTATTTTTGGCCCCCTAAATTTTTTAAGGCTAGTTCCACCGAGGATTTGAAATGGAGAAAATTTTGTTTTGAAAAATATATGTGCTTTGTCGTTTTTTACTTTGTTTCTGTAATATATAAGCGGTCGTTTCTTTGCTTTCCTCGTGGAAGTCCCTTTTTACAGCATATTCATGAAAATAGGCACCAAGTGAAGAGGAAGATGACTTGGATGAAATTCCTTAAAAATAGGCATCAACATATAAAATTCTTATATATTCTATCATGGGAATTTTATTATTATAATATAAAATTGTGACCAAATTTTATTATTCGATCCTCAAACTTCTTATATATTTTATTATGGCGGTCGTGAAATTCTCTTCAAATTAAAGATTGCTTGAACTTCACTTTGTTTGTTGCCAAGAATACTTGACAGTGTGATTGAAGAATCGGTGGCCTTGTTATTCGCGTTAGGGATGAAATCGTTGCGAGTTTCACTATTTTTAGTCACGTATTCATATGTTAAAATATTATTTTATTTCTATTTTATTCTTTAACGAATTAAAATTTTAATATTTCATTTTTATCTCATAAATATTAGTTTTCATGAGACGATTTTTTCATATAAAACATTAATATCACATATTTTATATTTAATTTATTTATTATTTTTTTGAGTATTTAATATAAATAAATTAATTAATTAAAAAAAAATCAATAAGAAAAAATATATATTTAATTAAATAAAATATAATTTTATAATAAATATATTAAAATTTTATTTTAAATTTTTTTCATTCTCGCCTCGTTCTCCCATTAAAACAAAAAATCCCACTAAATCGGTGTCTCGCTTTAACCGTAATGGGTAAATCCCACTAAATCGGCGCGTATCCACCAGTGCATTTTGCCATCGCGGCAAGGCTTTTTCAAATGGTATCATAAATTAATGCTTAATTTAAATGAGACTTATATTAATTTTTCCTAATGAATAGGTGAATGTTTTCATTGCGAAATCAATATTACAATATTATAAAGCTTACCATAATTCGAATCAACATAAAATGGAAACTTTTTCCAAAAAAAAAAGCAATTATAATTGGAATTTGATAGCGCTATACATAACTTGCCTATATTCACGTTTTTTTTTTAAAATGGTTGCCTACAGTCTAAATATTGATATGATCAACATTCCCAGAAAAGAAGCAATTTTCCACTACATACACACAATACAAATGGTGCCCCCTGAAACAGATGATAAACTAACTTCGTCTTCTGCTTGACTTTACGTGCCTTTTGTTTTTAGCTGAGGACGACTGCTTCAAAGGTACAGGCAACACAGTTCCTCCTTGAATATCATTTGTATCTGTCATGTTATTAAGCGTCTTCTGGGCTTCAATGTAGACTGTAAGATCTCGAATCTGTGACCATCATCATTTAAACTACTATGAGACCAGTATTTTCAATCAGTCAACACCCAAACACTATATATATATGTGTGTGTGTGTAATAATTAAAGCACCTGTTCTTCAAGATCAAGTATCCTCTCGTCCCTTGAGCACAAGGATGAAGTTTCCCTAAAAGAACAGTTAAGAATTTTTTTCTCGTTAAAAGGGAAAATGGAATACTTATGAACTATTACCAGTCAAAAAATTTGTTCAAGTCACAGATCTTACAGATGCAACACCAGTAAAAACACATGCAGGCAAGTTAATTTCCCTACTCAAATAAAAATAAGGTAACAATCCTTAACTTTGTTTAATTAAAGAATGGTTCATAGATTCATCTAAACTTTACCAGCATAGTTCAACATTTTAAGAACTACTTTTAAATGTTAATGCATGTCACAAATACCAACTATATTTCAATGAATATGGTATACCTCAGTATATTGATGAAGAGATATCATCCTGTAACTATAAAAACCCATATTAAATTAGATGATTTAATACATTTATCAAAGTAGCATGTTCTTCACAGATGATGGTTGTATCTCATTAGCGTGAACAAAGATTCTCTGCCCCCATGTGCTGTAGAGTGTACACACTCCTCTCCCTACCCATCCACCACCACCCAAAAAAACAAAGAGCATAAAAGAAGAAAAGGAATGACAAACTATACTTAAATGAAGTAATTAAAATATATATTTAAAGAGATAATAAAACAATCATATCTATGAACCCATAAAAAGGGAAACATTACCTCTCTTCAAATTCCTTAACCTTTTTACGCCAAATTTCTTGATTCTTGATGAGATCTCGATTGACCTAAGGATGGAGAGAAATGATATAAATAAAAAGCCAAATCCAAACAATCTCTCCCAAAACATTTGCACATCTGAATACCAATAGCTTGTCCAGAAGTAATCAAGTAATTACATTTGCAACAGCATCTTTTTCCTGTTCACATTTTTCCAATTTAGTTTGAATGTCCTGCATTGTAGAATTCACAGCCTTCTCTACTGCTTCTAGAATGGAACCTTCTCGTTTACTTTTGGCCTCTGCAATTAGAGATTCATAATACTGAAAGAAAACATGAAAAAGTTAAAAACATTTCTCTGTAATATAATGTCTGTCCATTTGGATAGCTAATCATTTGAAATGATTGAGCATTTGGAATTTGATATCATGTGTATTTTTTATGATTTTACACTTTAAACTCACATTCAAATTCATAAAAAATTCAAATAATCACCTATCCAAATGGATACTTAGGATACACAAAATTCCAAAACACAAGCATCAATCAACTATATTCACTCTAGGTCCAAAAATTTGTTAGTAGGGACAATTTATAAGCTATAAATACTTTTATTTTCTTGTGGGGGCAAACACAAAATACATGTATAATTTAATGGAAATTTTTTAAGGCACTACATAATTTAATGGAAATTTTTTGGGGTAGTGGGGCACCACCCTAAAATTGCCCCTGTTCAACTCCCAAGATCGTCAGCATGCATCCTTTTGAGATTTGTCCTCAATCAAATAATAAAATTGAGAAACATAAATAATCATATAATTTTCGGTGATGCCAAACATATAGATATCAAAGCAAAAGGTTTGCTTTTATTCCTATATGGTTAATATCATTACAGATATAACCAAAGCATGGGCACCAGATCCCATAATAGCTGAATCTTCAGTATAACTTCTATAAGAATTAGAATAACCGAAAAGCAACAGTGATAAAAGAACTCCCAACTATACAAGTACGGAATGAAAATCAACCAGGGAATAGGAAACCAAGGGCAGAAGAGATGTTGGAGTGGGATGTTGTAAACAGGATACTCACTTGTCTTTGAGCCTCCAACTGAGTTGCAAGAAGATGATTGTACTCATCTACAATCTGTTATCATGTAAAACCTTGGATCAAAATGTAAATGGGTAGACTAAAAATTTTAATTCCAGTAATAAACATGCCTAAGAATAAAAGAACAAAACCCAATCATGTTCTTATCCATAATTCATGAGATGCAAACCATTGTATCAAAAAGTTCATCCAACCAGGCTAACCAATGAAGTAAAGCGCTAGTTCAAGCATATAAGATTCCCTCAAATAAATTTGTAGAAATACAATATTTAAATATCTGCAAATTCAGAAGCAATCTTTTATAGAAATAACATACTGTTTCAACTTTGCTACTAAAGAGAGCCCTGCCAATTCCCGAGTCCTCACTACATTCACAAGTGCCACAATTTCCTTCAAGTGATGTACAGCGAGAGTTCAAATCTAACAACTTGCCATCAGCTTTTGACTGGTTCAGTCGATGAACGTAGTTGTCACCAACATAATCCCAAATTTGTTGTGTCCTTAAATCAAGAGAATAACAATGCCTTTGATGTGTATCTTGCCAATGCTTTATAGCATGTTGTTCCTTATATCTGAGTACAGAAAAAGGATTAAGAGACAATATTCTCAACCAAGAGAAAATCAGTCTATTATTTATCACATCAATTATTAATGACAAAGTTTATCTAGCAGGAAGTCAGAATCTTTAAAAGAATGCTCGGAAGGAATGCATTACCTTCCACATCCCACAAAACCACATATTAGACAAACCCACAAATTCTCCAACGTTCCACAAACAGAACAGGCTGGTATCTCATCCTGTTGCTGGCAAAGTCGACAGACCTGACAAAATACTCTGTCAGTATAGTTGTTTAACACTAATCTCTTATTTTAATGAGCAATTCACCTAACTCTGTACAATTCAAACAAGATGCAAAATAATATCAAAGATTATAAAACTCCCTAAATATTGCAATTATTATATGGTGATTTTTCTTATGCAGAAAAAGATGATAGAATCAATAACATAATGAGTGTTATCATCTTCATATTGCAATACAAAAACATTCTCTTAAAATCCATAAGATTTACTATGCTCAGGTCAAAGTTCAATGATAAAATTAAGATTGGATGTCTCATGCGGCAAATTCATCAGGAGCAGCAATGTATTTGGCATTTGGGCTCGACCCCAACCCAACCAAAACTAAAACATAAAAGCCAGGTTTCAAGTTAATTTTTTTAAAAAATTATGTACCCCACCAATTTTTTTTATATTTTCAATATCATCCCACCAACCAACAATATGTTAGGCCATAGAAACAGATTCATTGAGTCCTTAGCTTATACAATCAGTTGCTTGCTGACCACCAAAAATATATAAAAAAAACCTAGAAAACAAACCAATATAAGTGAAGAAAAAAATTTTCACCTGGCAAGACAAATAGGTCCACTTTGAAGTGCATGAACATTGAAATGAATGGTCACAAAGTGTACTGAGTATTCCACCAGTGTCAGGGTCCAATCTCTCTGACATTAGAACATAAAAATCAGCATATTGTAATGCAACAACTAACTGAAAAGTGATTCCTTACTGCCATGTAAACCAGAAAAAATCTCTGGCTAGTAGAAGGCACATGACCAACCAAGGCATATTGGGCAAGTAGGCAACTCAGTGAATCCTTCTGGAGGCGTGCTGGCTGTCTCTGACACCTCAGTGTAGTCCACAGAAAGCACAAATAGAATATGGCATACTTCAGCCTACAATAATAGAAGGCCAGAATTATTTTCATTACTCACAAATGAGAAAGATATTATACAAATGAATCAGTGAAAAAAAATAAATAAATAAAAAGCAAAGATTAAATACCTCTGCAGGAGAAAATCGCTTCCCATTGAAGTTTCCATAAAACCCATCAGCTGTCACCTGATTATTCAGCTTTATTAAAACACTGTACCGATCTTCCATCCCATCGTTCCTTAAAAATTATCAAGCAACACTAAATTAGACAATGCTCAATTTGTTATCTTTGGATTAACATTTAATCCAAAACCCTATTTTGCTTTAAATTTCCTCTATTTATCAGGAACTTATCATTGGCAAAATTAAAATCAATTATACCTGATGAAGAGGAGCTCGTGGACATTTTCGATGTGGGATTCGCAGAAACGAATGAAATCGTCGGCAGAGAGGTAATTAGGAACAGCAACGACGAAGAGAGAAGTGGATCGAGAGCTAGGGTTTGGCAATGAGCTACGCGACGCGTTTCGATACAGGTGCACTACGCCTCTTCTTTCACTGTATTTAGGTTTAGGGATAGGGCTTGATTGGGCGGCTGTAGCTGAAACGGTGAAGAAGGTGGTCTCCTGGAGAGCGAGAGGGTGGTCGGTGTCCACTGAATGAACTCGGAGGATAAACATTTTAATATTTTAGCTATAGATGGAGTTGCATGGGTTGGCGGATGGATATTTGATTAAATTTAAATATATTGAAATTATCCAATTTCAAAATTGAACCTAATGCGATTATCTTTCCCGATGAATGCATAATCTGGAGACAATATTAAAATTTGACAAAATTTATTAAATTTTAGAATTATAAAATAACCTCATTAATATTTTATTCAAAATGAAATGATTTTATATATCACTAAAAATAAAATTAAAAAATTAATTTTAAATAAATCATAAATTAATCATGTGTATTTACAAAGATAAAATGAAAATTTTTAATAAATTAATAAAATATTGTTTTATCGGATATTTAATTTTATCTGAGCTTATACATATATTTATTTCTGTATATAATATAAAAAAATTAGATACATTTTATTATTTTTATTTATCATTGCAATATGTAAATTGTGGTTAATTTACGCGGACTGACTCTAGATTGATACCTTATCAGCATACTATAATGCACTTAATAATGCATAATTATTATTATTATTAGTGGACAATTACAAGTTAGAAAATAAACAAGATAAGGATAGTGGCTTAGCCTTTATCACTGTTAATTTTAAATTTTTAATTAATACGCTAAACTCAAATTAATAAAACGACGACGTTTCATTTGGGCTTCTCGTGAATTACGCGCTTTTTCATTACCTCTCTAACACGCAAAAGCCCACGCGTATAAACGGCTGAAAAAACACACGCAAAAGAGCAACACATTGTCACTGTTATAGACTTCTAGTGAGACTTCCTCTCTTTGGATTCTCAGTTTCCAATCCTCTTTACTGTTCATTTGCTTATCCATCTTCACCCTTCTCTGCTCACCGGATCTCCCATTTTCCGCCGGTAAATCGTTTATAATTCGGAGGTACTTTTCTCTTTTTCCTTTTATCAACACTTTCAGTACAAAAACTAAAAAATGTCATCCAGCACAATCCGTAAAGCGATTGGAGCTGTAAAAGATCAAACAAGCATAAGTATAGCTAAAGTGGCGGGCAATATAGCACCAGACCTTGAAGTTTTGGTTGTTAAAGCCACTACTCATGATGAAGACCCTGCTGACGATAAGTACTTTAGAGAGATTATAAATCTCACTTCTTATTCCAGAGGTTATGTAAGTGCTTGTGTGGCTGCAGTTTCTAAACGCCTGAGTAAAACACATGATTGGATTGTGGCTATTAAGGCCTTGATGCTTGTTCATAGACTTCTGGTAGATGGGCACCCTTCGTTTGAGGAGGAAATTGTGTATGCATCTAGAAGAGGGATGCGGGTTTTGAATCTGTCGGATTTTAGAGATGAGGCACACTCGCATTCTTGGGATAATTCTTCGTTTGTAAGGTTTTATGCTATGTATCTTGATGAGAAAGTTGAATTTGCGATTTCTGAGAGGAAATTAAAAGGTAGTGAGAAGAAATTTGATGAGACTGATGATGGGTTTGGATTAAGAGAATATAAGGATGATTATGATTACAGGGCATCTAGGAGATCGAGGTCTTATGGTGATTTGAATGATGATTCAGTTGTGAGAGACCAGAGGAGTGAGGTCACACCAATTAGGGAAATGAGGCCAGAGAAGGTTTTAAGCAAATTGAACCATTTGTTAAGGATGCTTGATAGAGTTTTGTCTTGTAGGCCAACAGGAATGGCTAAGAATAATAGGTTGATGCTCACAGCATTCTACGGGGTGGTGAAGGAGAGTTTTGGGCTGTATGTTGATATTTGCGAGGCATTGGGGGTATTGTTGGATAGATTTACTGAGATGGAGTATTCAGATTGTGTTAAGGGTTTTGATATGTATGTTGGTGCAGCAAAGATGATAGATGAGCTTGTTATGTTTTATGGTTGGTGCAAGGATATTGGGATTGCAAGATCATCTGAGTACCCTGATGTGAAGAAAATTACTGATCAGCTACTAGGGACACTAGAAGGATTTTTAAAAGAAAGGACCAACAGGCCATCTAAGAGTCCTGAGAGAACTAAGGAGGAGGAGAAGGTTCCAATTAAGCAAGATCCAGAACCAGTTATGAATGAGGTCAAGGCACTTCCCCCACCAGAAAATTATACCCCTCTACCCCCTCCTGAGCCACAGCCTAAACCACAACCACAGCAAGTAACAGACGATTTAGTGAATTTGAAAGATGATGCAGTTTCTGCCGATGAGCAGGGCAATAAATTGGCGTTGGCTTTGTTCTCTGGACCAGCAGTTACAAAGACAAATGGTGCATGGGAAGCATTCCCATCAAATGGAGAACCTGAAGTGACTTCAGCATGGCAGACACCAGCTGCTGAGAATGGTAAAGCAGATTGGGAATTGGCATTGGTGGAATCAGCAAGTTATCTATCAAAGCAGAAAGCTGCTTTAGGAGGTGGTATGGATTCACTGCTATTGAATGGAATGTATGATCAGGGGGCAGTGAGGCAACATGTGAAAACTACTCAACTGAGTGGTGGCAGTGCAAGTAGTGTGGCATTACCTGGCACAGGGAAGAGTGCAACACCAGTGTTGGCATTGCCTGCACCTGATGGGACTGTCCAACCAGTTGGGAACCAGGACCCATTTGTTGCATCTCTTGCAATTCCACCCCCTTCTTATGTGCAGATAGCAGAGATGGAGAGAAAGCAGCACTTGCTCGTTCAGGAACAGCAGCTCTGGCAACAATATGGAAGAGATGGGATGCAAGGCCAAGTGAGTTTAGCCAAGATTAGTGGTGCCTCCGGGGACTATGGTCCTAATCCTCAAACAAGGATGATGCATTATGGGATGCCACAGGTTAGTGGGATGGGGCAGCCAGGAGGGTACTACTATACACCTTATTAACGAACATGTTTCTTACTTTCTATGATGCAAATTACTATCATATATACTCATTTCCCACATTTTTTTTTTTGAAGATTTTTTTTATGTAACTTCTTACTATTTTCCAATATGGTTCTCTATGTAATCACTTGCATCAGGGGGGGAGAGAGAGAAGATTTTGAGATAGTGTGCTGCAATATTGTATCGAATTTGCCATCAATTTCTTCTGATTGATGCTTGAGTATTAAAATGGTAAATGAAACTTTCATGATTAGGACTACTTCAGAGAGTCAAAAGAATTCTTAT
This sequence comes from Aleurites moluccanus, assembly GCA_948193065.1. NCBI lineage: Eukaryota > Viridiplantae > Streptophyta > Magnoliopsida > Malpighiales > Euphorbiaceae > Aleurites > Aleurites moluccanus. Next base: position 29,901 of record CANXYC012093197.1, on the reverse strand, counting down.
TTGAACGAGTTAACTTCATCTGGTATGTATAAAAAAAACATTTGAGATGAGATAAAAAAAATAATAATAAGAATGGTTCTTGTTGATTCTTTATTCATTTTCATTTTTTGCTATTTATAAGTTTTAAACATGAGCTAACTGAATCCTTGTTGATTGGGGGCACTTATTTAGTCCAATATTACAATTCAAAAAGTCATGTTGGTTTTGATTTGGTCAGATCCTATTCGTTTGTTTTCACATTAAATCTTGAAAAAGGGAGTTTTATTTTCTTCTTGTTTTCGCTGTTAATCTACATTCAAAGACTATATCTTTATGTGATGCCTCTCAAGTTGGCTAAAACATCAAATAAAACTATCCAGTCCAGAAATGGCTGATATGATCTATTTAAGGAAACTGTTATAAAATTTTCATTTTTCTAATAATTTTCTCAAAATTTTGCAATCTCATTGTGATTTTTTTTTAAGTTATTGCTTCATTATTTGCTCTCTAAACATATGAAAATGGTATAATATTTACAGTTATTTTGTATATAAAATGTAAAAAATGAATCTATTTACACAAAAACCATATATAAACAATGGCCCATTTAATATGAATGTTGTTTTTTTTTTCAAATGTGAAGACAAAAAAAAAAGTTTTATTGTTAAATTTTGATTATTTGATACTTTATAATAAACTAGTACATTTCATACTTACCTTATAATTCATTTGTATAAACTTTGAACGCATGATTTTATATAATTTTTAATAATTATTATGAGTATTAAAACATTAGACATTAATGTTAATTAAAACTTAACACTTAAATTTATTTTTTGAAACATTAAATGCATCTTAAGAAATAGGAGGGGTTGAGGGGGGCTGTTGTGTTTTTTTACACAGTAGCCCCTCATGTGGCCAATTTTTACTACTTAAAAAATTTTAAAAAAATTTAAAAAAAATTATATTTTGATAGTGTTTGATGTAACGAATCTATTGATATATTTTTCATTCTAAACAAAAATCATTTAAACGGCTAAAAATATATTAGAAATGCGTTAAATTTAGACCGTTAAATATAATATATAAAATTTCTAATGCACTTTTAGCCGTCCAAATGATTTTTGTTTAGAATGAAAAATATATCAATAGATTCGTTACATCAAACACTATCAAAATATAATTTTTTAAAAATTTTTAAGTAGCAAAAATTGACCACATGAGGGGCTGCTGTGTAAAAAAACACGGCAGTCCCCTCAACCCAATAGGAGCAAAGATGAAAAAATGGAGTAATAAGTACACTAGTACAGTAAAACCTCTATAAATTAATAAGGTTCCAATAAGTAAATTCTATTAATTAAAAAATTAATAATTAATTAATGATTTATTAATTTAAAAAGAATATTTAGAATTCAACAAATAATATTTAATCAACTAAAAAATTATTGTGTTTTATTAAATTTTTAATCAATTTAATATGAATTAAATGAATTTAAAAAAAAATATGCTTATGAATTAGATATGAAATAATAGTTTTAAAGCCTATTATGCTTAAGGAAACACTTAAAGTATTAACAACACTCATAATTTTTTTATTGCAATTCAAGAACTCACCTCCAAATTTCTAAATATAACAAAAAAAAATTATAAATGAAATATTTAACTTGTATTTTAATAAAATAGTATAAATAATCTATTATATGTATAATATTGATAAATTATTAATTTATAATATGAATGAGATCATATAATTATGTATGAATTTTTATAAAAATATTATTTTATTAATTTAGTTCACTGACTCAAGTTAAAATTAAAAAAAAATTATTATAAAATAAAAATTATTAATTTATCGAGTATTAATTTATAAAAATTTTACTGTAATAGAAATATGATAACATATTTTTGAATATTCTAAAAAGGAAAAGTGTGACAACCTAAATTAGTATATGTATATTAATTTTCTAAATAAAATAAAATATAAAATATTATAGTATATATTTAGTTTAAGTGTTTTAAACTTAATTAAATAAAATCTAAATAAAAAACAAACAACAATTTTTTTTAATTAACTAAAATTACTACTTAGTCTAGTAATAAGTTAAGATTATTTTTAGTAGTAGATGCTAGAATTTAAATCTCACCATTAAAATTAAAATTAATGTTGAAAAAGAGCTCATGAATATGATTAGAAAATAAATATAAATTACTACCTTGTATTGAATTTTATATTTATTTTAGCTTTATTATATAATCATGAAAATTACTTTTAATAAAATAATAATGATATTATTAATAATTAGTATTTGAGACACCCAATAAAAAGAAAAATCAAAAGAAATAATTATCCAAAAACTTATTTTTCTCAATTTTGAGCTAAATGATCATTTGATAGAATGCATGAAGGAGAACAATACAAAAAAGAGAGAACAAATTAAAAAGTAAGACCTAAAACATTACACAAACCCAAATCAAATCTATCAACATTAGTTTTGGTTGGTATTAATATATAATAGCAAATTGAAATAAGTTTCACATGTTTGGCATTCTGCATGTAAATTTTATAATTTTATGAAAAAAATAAAATTTAGAGAAAAAAAAGAAAAGAAATAAAAGATGTACAAGATTTTGAGAGATTAATAAAATAAAATATTAATTTATTTTTAATTATATAATATTATTTGATTTAATAATTGAATTAATTCAATTAAAACTATCATACACTAGTAAACTAACTACCAAGAACCTAATTTTATTATTTATGATAATAAGCGAAACTTCGTTTCAAATTAATTCAATTAAAACTACGAAACACAATTAAAATTATTAAATGCGAGTAAATTAATCGCTAATAGTCTAATTTTGTGATAAAAAATGAAATTCATTTCAGTAGAAGTTTCGAATTCGAGTAATTAATACTAATCATTAATATCATGATTTTTATAAAAATAAATTAATCATACCAAACTTTTTATAAAAAAAAAATAAAAAAATAAAAAAGCAAACTAGTAGTTATAAATAGTTATTTTCCGAATTTTATTTTATCGATTTTCACCGCTTAAGCTTTTAAAACAGAGAAACATAAATAAAAAGACACAAAGCTACTGCTACCCTTTTTGTTGCTTAATTTGGTTGTATCTACTCTATCAATCCAATTTTGATCGTTCTATGGAAAAGATAAAATAAAATTGGGAAAAGATATAAATATATCTTTGAGATTTCACCAATTTTTTCTATTAAATTAATAAAGAAAATGATGAAAATTTAGGAATATATTTATACGTATTTTCATTTGTTAAACCCTAATTTTGGTATTTGATTTCTTCATTTTCTTGGCTTCTCCTAATCTAATGTACAAATTTTGCTCTGAAAATTAATTCATTTCCCAGCATCAATTAAACAATAATAACACCCTTTTGTTTGTTTGTTTGTTTTTATTTTTTAATTTAAATAATCAAAACCCCAAAATGCACGCCATTAAACCCCACCGTACTTCCTTCCATGCCACTACCCATTTATCCCCTTTCTCCGATATGTCAAACGTCATCGTCCTCGACAACGGTGGTGGCTTCATAAAAGCCGGCCATGGCGGCGAACGTGACCCTGTTACTGTTATCCCCAATTGCCTCTACCGTCCTCTCTCTTCTAAGAAATTCCTTCACCCATCTCCCGTAACCGCCGCCGCCGCAGCAACCGAAGATCTAACCTCCGCCGCTGTCCGTCGTCCAATTGACCGTGGCTACTTAATAAATCCGGACCTCCAGCGAGACATTTGGAACCACCTTTTTACTTCTCTACTTCATATCACTCCTTCAGATTCCTCTCTTCTCTTAACTGAACCTCTGTTTTCTCTCCCATCTATCCAACGCGCCACAGATGAACTTGTCTTTGAGGATTTTGGTTTCAAGTCTCTCTTCATCACCGATTCGCCCAAGTTGGTTCATCTTTATGAGGCGAGTAGGAGGCCATATGGGTTGGTCTCTAAGGCGCAGTGCAGTCTGGTGGTGGATTGTGGGTTCTCGTTCACTCATGCGGCTCCTGTTTTCCAGAACTTCACGCTCAATTATGGTGTGAAGAGGATTGATTTGGGTGGGAAAGCACTTACCAATTACTTGAAGGAATTGGTTTCTTATCGCTCTGTGAATGTGATGGATGAGATCTTTCTTGTGGATGATGTTAAAGAGAAATTGTGTTTTGTTTCCCTTGATATTGCTCGCGATTTGCAGATTGCCAGGTAATGAATTTGAACATAATAATTTGTTGCTGGTTAATGACTATATATCTATGTTGAATATATTAAGATTTGAAAACTTTTCTATTCATTAAATTTAAATTCTCAAGTTGACAGACCTCTCTTGCATTTATTTCTCTATTGTTTTTTATGGATTTGATGAATATTGGCTTAGAAACTCAGTTTTCCTTTGTTAGCAGAGCTATTGCTTCTTTTGATTCGTTTAAGATTTTGAGAACCCTTTTTATAGAAAACGTGGAAAGGACAATCTCTTTCGCTGCACGTATGTTCTTCCTGATGGCATCAATCACACTAAAGGTTTTGTTAAAGATCCTGATGAAGCAAAGAGATACCTCACTCCATCTTTAGAAACAGTGAAGGGTTTAGATCAGCCTGAAGTTTCAGATAAGCTTGAGGACAGAAAGAGAATTGATTTAACGAAAAACGTGAGCTTCCTGTTTCTGGAAGAATGTTTTCTAGTTTAATTCTACTAGTTTTCAAATTCTTTTCTTTCTTTGCAGGAGTTTGACTTGACAAATGAACGGTTTCTTGTTCCAGAAATGATCTTCCACCCTGCAGATTTGGGTTTGTAACTTATTCTAGTATCCTCACGAAAGATGCACATTTTATATTTTCAGTTCAATCTATGAACAAGTTGAACTTCTTTGGACTGCTTGATGCTTCTTGTATTCGGGAATTTGTCATTACAATGGTTATGATATTTGGCAGAGTGTCAGGGAGAAAGAAAAGGGTATCAGGGGATTTAATTTTATCCATGCTCACTAGTATTAAATTTCAACAGAATTACTTAATTTTAATTTGTCACAGAGAAATCATGTACTATAATGTGTTTCAATAGGCTTACTATTAGCAAATTTCAATGAAAATTCAGCCACATAGCTAGTGTGTCAATCAATTATTGTTATCAGTTGCAACCATAAAACTTTTTTGCTTTACTGTTGTGTACCAAATCAGGTCAAATTTCTTTCAAAATCTAACAACAACGACCTTATTGAAACACAAATGGAAGTTGATGTGATGTATAGAAATTAAGTGACTAATTTGAAATTATGTGACATGGTGGAAAATTAGGAAATATGTTGAGCTCACATGTAGATGTCATCATTTTTGAACTTTAAGAAGAAAGCATTTGATGTTTGTCCAGTTCTTTTTGGAATTGAACTCGGAGGCAGTGTTAATATGAACTCTTTTTTCAGGTATAAACCAGGCTGGACTTGCAGAGTGCATAGTTCGAGCTGTCAACTCTTGCCATCCTCTTCTCCACCCTGTACTCTATGAGAGGTAATTGCACAGAGCCTTACAATACTAAGCACTAAATAAATTTCAACTTTTTTTTTTCCTAATAGCTGCCGAATTTGATTAAATCTTGCACTTGCACAGTATCATATTAACTGGTGGAAGCACATTGTTTCCTCGATTTGCTGAGAGACTGTAAGCTCCTATCTTTTCCCATTTTCTTGTATACTGTAAATTGTATTTTAATATTTGGACTTCAATCTTGTCTTCGGATGAAATTGCAGGGAAATGGAGCTCCGGCCTCTCGTTCCAGATGAGTATCAAGTGAAGATAAGCACACAAGAAGAGTAAATTCTTCACTCCTGAAAAATATTAATTTTGCATTTCAAGTGTCAATGCCAATGCTTACCATTTGATATCATGTGATACTTGTCAAGTCCCATACTCGGTGTATGGCGAGGTGGATCACTTTTAGCATCAAGTCCTGATTTTGAAGCAATGTGCGTCACCAAGTATGAGTACGAGGAACTTGGATCTGCTCGATGCCGTAGGAGATTCTTTCATTGAGTACTCAAAATGCTGAAGGTATCCTATGTCCTTGCTGGCATAGAAATTTTGTGCAACTCTGTTGAGGAGCATTACAGATGATGATTAAGCTTTTGCTACTCAAATTCATGCTCATAATTTTGTGTTAATTTTCCTATCAGTTGTGTGATAATTAAGCAGCATAAGGGAAAATGCAGCTGGCACTCGACTTTCTTCTTGAGTTTTGGTGGCTCATGTTGGATATCAGCTTGATAGGAAGGCAATGACCTGTTTCTATGCTCATCAGCTTGATCAGGTGAATTGCTGATCCTGGCTTTTAGGTGCTGTTCTGAAGGACTCTTGTTGACAAATTTTTGCACTGCTGATATTGATTGATGGCAAATGTATTCAGGTGCCAAACGATACCAAGTTTTTTATCAAAGGGTAAACCATAGAAACAACCATGTCAATGTTACAGATATATTCGAGTGTCGATCATGAAGCAGTGATGAACCCAGGTCAAAATTGCAGGGTAGTTCCTGTTTATTAGGGGTGGCTCTGCTGTCGAGGTCCTGTTTTCTTGTAGGTTCTGAAAATGGTTTGGACGAAACATGTTTAGGATTCTAAATTTGATTCTTTGCTTTAACCTGAATCTCAAAATTTGAGTGTTCGTTTCTATTTCTTATTTATTTGCTCGAGTATATGACAAGGACTGAGGAATTAGAATTGAATGAGAAAAAAATAGGAGTGTTATATTCGCCCAGCCAAACCCAGCTTACTTGGTAATATGTACTTGCCACTCTTGTATAAATGGATCTGAGACAAAAGTCAAATATAGTCGCTCTTCCTAAGAGGGATCAGTAATTACGAAAAAAAAAAAAGAGGAGAATTCAAGCTTGGTCAGAATTTAATTTTCAAAGCCAAGGACTAGTAAAATTAGTCATACAAAATGTAAGCTGAAAAATATATTGCCAACTAGTTGACTTGGAAATTGATTGGGGGGAAAAAATGCAAAGTCTTTTAGCTCGTACTGTAACTATAACCAATACAGTTAATGCTATGAATTAAAGTTTGAAATTACTAGTAAAATTGGATGACTAATGCCACTTTTTTGTTATTGTTTTATAAAAAATAAGCAAATTCTTGAATTTCTAATTTGACTCAATTTAAGATCTGCTCAGTTAATTATATTAACACTGTCAATGAAATATGGTAAAGTAAAAAAAGTAATACTCGTTTCATATTTTTAAATAATAAAAATTAAAAAAAAATCTTAAAACGCATAAAAAATTCAACAAAAAGAAAAAAAAAATACAGCCGAAAAAGAGGACCAAATCCAGCTCTATTGAAAACAGGACCCCAGAAATAAAATAACCTGCTGAAAGACGAACAGATAAGCATACAAAGACCTCAATTACAGAAAAGTTTAATTAAGGCTCTTGATTGAGCTTTTGGAATAATTGTAATCTCAAAGAAAAGGTAGTTTTCTTGTTATTTTCAGGAACCATGGAAGTAAAAACTAGAAATAAGATAACCCGCAGCATTTTTATGCAGCCCCTCGCATGATAGAAACAATTAGGAAATAGTCAATAGCAATAATCCGCAGTAACAAAAAAGGAAACTTAGCACTGGACAAACAAAACTTCCTTCTGTAAAAATGCCTCAAATTTTGATATCAAAATCAACAAGGTAATCATTCGTCGTTTTCTCACATTCTCTAAACAACGAATTTCTTGTGCCAATATGAATCAATGATATAATTAAGAATTCAAAGTAATGAATATCACAATGTACTACTGAAAAATCATATATTTCTTCCAGCAAGCAAGAACAAACATGACAGCTGTATCAGGTTGTTGCGCTTCGCGGAGTACTGCAAGGGCCTCTTGCAGTGCACCAGCCGCAACAAACAAAATTAGAGCTCTGCATTGAGCCATTGTAAAGTTTAAGAAGAGAACAAATAAGTATTATGTTTAGAATGCTAACTAAATATGCAAGCAAAAGCACCTCCAGATGTGTTCAACACGAAGAACATGGTCAGCCCACCTCTGTAAAACCCTGCAGAAGCACAAACTGGAAATGAGACGAGGATGTTAACTTCAAGAGTCATGCAAATAGTGCAAAATGATAATGATTAACAATAACATATTTGATGCAAAATAAAAGCAAAAAAGGACAACTTAAATGTATAAAGGTAATAAAAAATTAAGGCCATGTTGTATTGGAGGTAATGGAATGTAATCAAATAAAATATTAATATAAGCAATGAACTAAAACTTTATATGATTACATTACGTTATATTCAATTACAATATACCAAACAGAACCTAAGAGATTAATGCAAAACATGTCTTTCAACATAATTGGATGACAACAATAATATTCATCCCCAACAAATTCCAGTTAGAAGGGATAAGATTTTATATTGTTGCTCCAAAATTGATAGACAAGCATGTAATATTAACTGAAATCACACAAATGGAAGCCAACACATTAGAAATGACAAAACAATATGAAAATTAATTGATAAAAAAGATACACAGAATCCTGCAAAATGCAACAACAGCATAGTTTTTAGGGAAACTTTGAGAGTTTTTATGATAAAGGAAAAATCAGAACCTTGCATAATCAGATCCCTTCAAGTGTGCAGCAGCTAAAGTTGCAGCATCTTGAAGCTGCACAAGACATTAATCTGTCAATGAAAATTCAAGTTTATGGAATAATTTTCCAAGCTTGATGGAACCCAGGAAGCGAATTTACTGTCTGCCTACCCAGGGCTATAAAATACTCTCCAATATCATCGGGAGTACAAGTCCATTCCCAGACAAAGAAGCCATCACTAAACTTGAAGAGGCCACTTGATACTTTTTCTCTCAGACTCTGTCATTCCCCTGTCCTGCTCTCCTCTCCCTCCCAAACTGATTGATTTTTTGAAGGACTGTGTATAAGCAATAATACATATATAAACCCTCTCTAATTCATCATTACTATTGGAAACTTCCTATCAACACAAATAATCTGTCGTGGGTAAAGAGAACAGGACAAAACTTTATTTTCTGATGCATCATGTGTGTAACTGTGTTGTATTCTCGTAGCCAGTAAGACTCAAGGTCATGTATTTTTGCCTAGTTCTTTAACTTGGAATATCTGTAGTAGGCCTTTTTGGATATTTGATGAGTTCTAAGTCCAATAAAAACATTTTGAGGATCATTACAATTTCACTGTAAAGGTTTTGTACAAGAGGAAAACGCCTTTCGAAACCTGTAAAATCTGTTGTTGTATTTAGGCGGAGAAAAAGCAGAATTGTAGAGATATTTGCCTTTTACAGTTATTCTGGATAAAGTAGCTTCTTCAGGTTCATTATGGTGCCTATGCCCCAAATCCAGAATCAGAATCAATAAATGTGTCTTCCTAGCAGATAAACAGAGGGATTGAGGAACCTTTCTGTATTTCCCTTAAAAAAATTAGAAAAAAAGGGGGAAACCCTTAATGGAAAATCAGTGATGATATATGAGAATCACTTTAATGATGGAAGCTCTGTTATCATCCCTGCTAATTTAATGATGATATATGCATTAATCTCAGAATTTTACAATTGTAGTTTGCTAGAAGTTGTCACTCTCTTTCATCTGCCAGAAAAAACTTGGATCCATTGGTGCTTGGCCATGAAGCAGATAACATTACATCCAACAAGTAGCACGAAGGAGAAACTTAAAGTTGGAAAATAAAATGCGGGCCAAATGAAATGCCAAAGTTCAAGATAGTGACTCTCTCAAATAGTTCACTTCCTAATTACCCTACTTTGACGGATCCATAATAAGATAATGGTCTTTTATTCACAAAAGCCCACAATAAATCCTAGTCATCTGTGGAATACATTCCCTTCATGAACAGTGAAATACTTTTATATTTTTGGACTATCATGAAATCAACAGTCCCCCCTCATTTCCCCACCAAATAAAAAGGAAACAACACTTTATAAGAAAATTTACCACGTTTAAATCAAGAGATTTTGAACATTCAAAATGCATCTGAATTTGGAAGAAAGACCACCCTTTGATCAATAACCCCAAAGATGTTAAATATGCAAACAAGAGAAATATTATATACAAAGGGTGTTTGGATAGGGAGCTAAACGCTATAAGCTGCGTTTTAGGAGGAAGTTAAGGAGTTTTATAATTTTTAAAATGTTTGGGTAAAGAAAGAAAACTAGATTATTTTTAGAATTTAACGCAAATTTTAAAAGCTGGAGGAGGAGCTTTATGATTAACGCTCGTTTTTAATAAAACTGATTATTTTAACAAAACGCTTGTTTTTATCCAAACACCCCCACAGTAACCTTCCAACAAGCTTCTTGATACCTTCCAACAGCACAAAGAAGATGAGTGCCAGACAATGATCTGTCAGTCCTGACCATATTAGCTGCAACAACCTTGATGATCATGTGATAATCAAGAATCAGGAAAAGAAAAATATAAATCTTGTATGCCAATCAGAATTTGTCTGCTGGTTTGAAACATATGCAGGTCCAAATAAATGCTCACCTTAACTGCAAGCTTATGAAGAGACCTTGACACAGCAGAAGAAAGAGCAACCGCACGTAGAGCATTTGCATAGAAACAAGAGCTATCTGGAGAGGTGGAAAGCAACAAACTAACTGCTGCTTCCAAATTCCCAACTAACACAAGCCTATTTATCATGAAAACGAGATATGATTATCCAATTGAATCTAGAACCTTAAAACACAGGCAAGGTGGGTGCAGTCTACAGAACTGCATATTTACATGTTTTTTATCAACCTATCTGAGAAGTGTTGCTTCCAAACTCATCAAGGAAAGTCCAGATAAGGAATGAGTGCATTCATAGTAAGGTGGAAGTAAACAATAAAAATTAAATTCAGGCACAATTGAGATGGTTCAGGACGTCCATCATTGATTAGCAAATGCATCAGTTTGGAAGGTCAAGCATATTTATTGGCAGGACAATTAGGGAGTAGATCTAGTATGACAAAGGTGAAGCAGTGAAAATTTAGCAAGACATAGATTTAAACCAAGTTGCAATATAGGAAAACAATTCATCAAGCTGATCTCAACTACATTAAGATTAGAGCAGAATTAAGTCGAGTAGAAACACTTCATGAAAGCAAATCATTAGAAATTAATAGAAGATACTTGATGCCTACTGAACAAAGTTAGTTCCAAATTCCCTCCTAATCAAGGACACCATAGACAGTTGTCTTATGCAAAGATAATATCATGAAGATTACGAAAATATTTGCATTGTCACTTGGATATATTCAAAAGAGTTGTTATGCTTAAACATAAAGAACTATTCATCTTCAGTTTTATTTCACCAACCACCATCATGTTATCAAGCTTCAGATAGAACAAAATGATACCAGGCATACAACAAAATGACAACCAATTCATACTTCTTAAAGGCACAAGTAGCGAAGGGATCCTGGAGCCTTGGAGCAGGCACACATGTCAAAGAGTTCAGGTCCAAATATATAAATTTGCAAGACGTGCAAAATTAAGATCGACTATTCATAACAAAATAAGATATTAGCATTATTTAACCTATGACCAAAGTTAACAACCTAACCACTAGGGGTAAACACAAAACAAAATAGACTAAACCAAAATATCAATTTTCCCATCACTTGTTTGAGGCAGAACTTTGAGAAGTCACCCAAAAGAGAAACAAACACAGAAATAGCACACAGATTATAAATAGACACAAATTCAAAAGCAACACTCCAAGATGCTTTTGGAATTATTATTAGGAGAAAGAAATAAAAGAAAGTAAGAAACATAGGTAACCCGGAAATATAGAAGCCAAGCTTGAAGCTGCCAAGGGAAGAGGGCAAAGAGAGAACAAGAGAGGACCCAACACAAAATAGGGGAGGGAATTGAGGAGTGCGAGTGTTGAAACAGAAGCATTGATGACCAGCGATTCCATGGGTGGTGGTCCAACAGGATTCCAGAGATCTTCCAGTGGGTCAAACTGGTTTCTGGTAAATCGGCAAGTTCCAGGTCTGGTGGAGGTTGTTTTTGCTGGTGAAATAGGAGGTGGAGATTTTGAACTTTTCCCTGGACTTGCTCCTGGAAGGAGGTGGGAACCTAAGCCATAAAGCAAGTGCCTCGCCTTTCCCAGTAGATGCACTAGGGCTAGCACCTTGCACCTCAGGCATGTGTTATGATTATTAGTCATAACAGTAAGCTATAGAATGGAAGATACAGAACAGAAGGAATAAGGCAGAGAAGATGGAAGAAGAAGAAGATAAGAAGAAGAGGAAGAAGATAACAGAGAAGGGAAGAGATAAGGATATATATATATAGAGAGAGAGAGAGAGAATATAGAAGAATATTGATTATCAATTCACAAAACCAAATCTGTTACAGATCCTCCTTTTTATTTAACTACAACTGTCCTATGCTAGGCTACTCTGTATTCACATGTCTGTGACAATACCCTCCCCATGAAGACCATTCTTTTCCTCAAGGATAAGGAAAGGAAGTGGCCTTGCTCCATTGGAATTAAAATTGGCATCTGGTAGTGCAGCTGAAGACTCTGAAGCTCTACTGCACCAGGGTTCCAAGCTCATCTGGTAAAGCGTCTATAAAACTGTTGTGGCTGAGATCAAGGTGTTGAAGCATCTATTTCCTTAGGCAACTCATTAGTAAAGCCAGCAATTGCAATATGAAGCCTCTGCAACTTTTGGTAGTTGCCAATGCATACTCCAAGTCCGAAATACATTTCCCATAGCAAGCCCATTAATTCCATATTCTTGCAACCATTTCCCTGATATCTCCGCAAATTTTCTTAAAGAATTATGATTAATCTGATCCTTTAATGAAGGATTCACAATGTGTCCAATTCAAAATGAACCTTCCTCAAACACTCCGACTCCAATTATAAAGCAAAGCAGGAACTTCACAGACCCAATAACATGTTTTTTTGAATACTTCCTGTCCAGCAGTATGGCAATACCAGGGCGGCAAATAACCAAGTTGGATTCACCACTAGGCCAGGTATTTTCAGAGAATTGACTTCCCCTAGGCACTTTCAAACATAGAGCTCCTTCAAAACTGGACTGATGCTGCCCATTTAGCAACTGTGGCTTGACGAAACAATAACCCAATTGTTCAACCATAGGCAAAAAACACAACAAAGCGGGCCTAGACATTTTAACAAACACCTTGATGGCAGAAAATTCATTGGCGTAAAATTCTAATTTCCTCCGCTGTCATCTCCAAATTTCAAATTCTTTTTCTTTTAACAATCCACAATCATATTCTTCATTCCCCAAATCAACCATTACACAGCAAAAATTCAAGAAAAACAAAAATCCAACACACAATATTTTTGTAACTAAAATCACTTCCAACAGCTTCCCAATTCTTAATATAAAGAATGAAGAAATCCGGAGTTTAGGGCCAAGAAACTTACAATCATCAACCTGAACAGCCAATTGCATGTATGCCTCTGCCTCTTTTCAACTGGATATGGGTTCAAATTCGTGCTCATTTTCCATATGCGAAACTCCTTTTTCCGATTCGCATTGATTCTTGTTGATTTTCCTTCTTTTTCTTTTTTCATTTCCCTTAGTGATTCTATCATCATCTTGCATTTCTCTGCGAATTGTTTGGATTTCTCTACCCATTATCTAGAGTTTACCAGCATCTTAAGCCGTGATTCATTCCAAGAAATTTGCGATTCAAGGAATGAATACTGTAATTCGTTTTTTAGGTTTAAAATCTGGATATCTAGAAATTGAATTTCATCTTCCCACCTCTGGATTTGATGAATACTTGAGTTTAGGTTTAGGTTTAACAGCCTCAGGATCAGGCTGCTCTGATGCCAAGTTGTTATGATTATTAGTCATAACAGTAAGCTATAGAATAGAAGATACAGAACAGAAGAAATAAGGCATAGAAGATGGAAGAAGAAGAAGATAAGAGGAAGAGGAAGAAGATAACAGAGAAGGGAAGAGATAAGGATAGAGAGAGAGAGAGAGAGAGAGAATATAGAAGAATATCGATTAACATGTCTGTGACAGCATGCTAACAACTACAAACCAATTTGCAATATTCTCAAGCTTCCGAAGGAACAAATTACACCAAAATTGTCCACTCACATAGCAGCAATTGACTAGCATAAAATGATAATCAGTACATACAGCAATAAATCAGTAAAATAGAGGACTCACTCATGCACACGGTTCTGAATGGCTTCTTCTCCCTCTAGCTTCTCATGCCAAGGAATTCGCTCACTAGCACTCTCCCATAATTCTTCTTGCTGGAAAGCCATCAATCCAAGCTGACCTTTGCTCTGTTGCACACATAGCTCAATTTACAACAGAATATGATGTTTATGCATAAAAAAGGATTCCTGAACAATAAGCAGTGTAAAAAAGAGGAGAAAAAACATAAAGAGAAGAGAAAAAGGAATGAAAACGAATAATACACAGTTGACTTACTAATGAGTCTCCTTTCACAGTACTAGTCATTGATTTCCCCTTTGATGTAATTCTGTTCAGCATAGCTATGTCATCAAGCTGTGGGACTGAAGAGGTGGGTACTTTCTTTGGAGACTTATTTACCAAATTATTCATCAAATGTTTTAGAGCATGAGGCAACTGCAGCCAGAAAAGTGCTTCTGAGGTTTCACCAAAAATAGCAGCTGCAAAAGCAAATCTCACAGCGCAACTTTTTTTGACTATGGTAGCATATAATCTTGCTCTCTCATCATCAAGTATGCAGCCTTGAAGAATGGGAAACATTTGAAATTGGAAACCACAAATCAAATTAAATAAAGTCATATGGGAGAGCGTTCTCTAACATCAAATAAAGAAAGAAGCCCACCTTCTTTTCAACAAGGTTCTGATACTTTAAGGAGCATTTCTGGCACTACAGAGTCCCCAATAGCAGGTAAATCAATCATGTAACACCGCAAATCTGCATCAGGTACAGCAGTTCCCGGAATTGAGTGAGGCCTCTTATCAATGGTTGTGCCACTAGTGTTAAACCAAGAAGGCTTCACACCCAATTGCATGATCATCTGCAATGCCTGTAGCAAAGGAGCAGCAGCAGTGTGTTATCAGCACAGAAACCCTTCTATATGGTAACTTTTAATCTCAACTTTGAGAAAGCAGATATGCCTTTTTTTTTCAGACATTTCTGCATATTCAGCATCACCTCTATACAAAAATAGAGGAGGTGAAACTCCAAATCCAGCAAAATAATCCTTAATTTTGATTGAAGAATTTTCCTGTTCTTTCAATTGAAGAAGAAAGGAGCGGGAAGAGGCAAAGAGTAAACGCTATTCTTTTTTTTTTTCCTTTCCAATACAACCCCTTCCCTTGATGTTAATACATAACTCAGGGAATACAGAATTTAACTAGAAGATGTAAAGAAGTAAGACACTGATAACAGGTGAGTCAATTAGCACAGGGAGGTGTAACATGTTACACAGATTCTAAATTCAAAAACAGTTAAAATGCAGGATAATTACCAGAGCAAGTGGTGTGGGAAACAGTATTGGAGAGCATATTGGCATAGGACGGAATCTTTCTTTAATAGCTCGGGGAAGTCCATAGCCAATTTTTTTGTCATTTCTGCATGAATAAAACAGCATGGCAGTTAAAGCACCAAAATATAACATTTAAAACAGCTCATCAGCAAAAAGTTTACCATGACAAATACATATTATATTTAAAACTTAAAAGCTAATTTAGCATTCATGGGTAAAAATAACAATCCTTGAGGTGCATGTCAACACTCATACACTAATGGTGTGAAATATTTGGCATAGCAAATGGATCCCCTTACTGTGATACAGATTGGATTGTGATGTGCAAGAATTCTGCCACCATTTGGCAACATGTCACGATATCACCCAAATAACAGACTTTACAGAGGACAAAACTCGAACTTACATATCAAAAATCTCCATCTCTAATGCCTAACACCCATAAAAAACCTAAAACGTTTCTATGATCTAAATTTGATATTGTTAACTCAGGTCTGCAAAATGTGTAACAAGGAAATGAAAATGGAGTTGAAGGAAGAACTTTGCCTAAGAGCAAATTAATTTCCAAATTTCAGCTTCAATTTCTATATCCTTCTTTCTTGCCAAAATAAGATTGATTAGTTTTAGAGAAAATGAGCACATATCAATTGCTTTTCAGGTCACCTAAAACTATTTTCATCTTCCTGTCAAATTGGAGCAACATACAGCACCATCCAAGGTCACGTTGTCCCATATCATGCCAGTCGCAATAGCAAAAAAAGGAATCTGACTAACACATCTAAAGTGACAATTACATGCTTGAATAAAAATTACAGAAGCTGCTATCAGCAACACCACTATAGCACCATCCAGGGCCCCTAACCAGATCTTATCGAGGATGCTTGGATAAAATTAGTTGTGATAGGTTCATTTAAATATTTCTTGTATAATGGGAGTAATAATAGCATAAAAGGGAGTCCATCAACTCATTTAAAACACTTACATGTTAACCTCAACAAGACGGAAGCTGCTATCAGCTCCAGCAATGCATAATACCTGAGGGTCATTTTTGTCGGTCCGCAAAGGCAACCAATCAAGTTCCAACACAAGGGTCCAGGAAACTGAGGTTGCAAAAGGGAATTGGCTAATGGATCGGATGAATCCTGCAATTAGAGAACAGGTAGAGTATGAGGATTAAATGAAGAAATCCTAAAAGATATAAATGAACAGAAGTGTTTAATTACTACTACCAAAACATATAATTCAAAAGCATTTATATATAGCAAATGCATGCCAGATTTTAACAAAAGTGCCTCATGGATCCTCTGTATGTTCTCAAATTTCCCCTCAATCGTACCCTGTGCCACCATCAAGGAAAAAAATGGGCAGCAAGAGAGAGGGGAACTTCAAAAATTACTAAGCATATCATCAACTATAAGAAATAGCATGTATGTGTAAATCATATGTAGAGTGAAAACAATAATATGCACAATGTATAAAGAAGCAAGATTGCTAATTGTCATTTTTCATGCTTACAAGGTCAAATACAGAAAAGGTATTGTCAAAAAAAAGCACTGCAATACGCCCTTGGCTACGGTCTCCAGGAACAACAGGAGAGAATTTGATTCTCCGGATTCCTTCCCTGTGAGTGTTAAATGATGATGAATGTCCAGTTGTCACATCCCACCATCGTATGTTCCCTGACCTGTCTCCCATAACCTGAGAAATAGTGAAGTCACTGCCTCGATAATGCAACTTTTGGAAGAACCAAGATTCTGATTTAGATGAACAAGAAATGAAATTTTTTAAGATATTTGTGACACATACGACATGGGGAAAGCAGTAAGCCATGGCTGTAATCAATCCATCAAAAGAAACATATGAAGAAGAAGGCCATTTTGGTCTGCAGAGAAGGGAAGAAAAATGTTGTATGAGATAAAGTGAACAAGGTAAATTATACATTTCATGTGGTATAAATGTTAGATATAACAAAGTGATGCTTTCTCACCAATAAATCATAACGATTCTGGATAAGAAGTGAGTTATTTTATGTTGGAAACAAAAGGGATCTGGAATACCAAAGTGAGTTGAGGGCCATAAAAAAAATTGAAGTTATTAATAGAGGTAGCAATCACCGGATCCTAACCCATTCGAAAAATAGGGTTACGGTGTCATTTTCACCCCCCAACAACAGAAACTTCAGGTTGAGGTGACAGATTACCCAAAATGATATAATTTTTGGACAGAAGTTTTTTACAGAAAATGAATTGTATTCTTTTTTCACAAGTTCTTTTTTTTTTTTTTTTTTAAAGATTAGTATGGTCCTCAAATTTTATAAAAATTCAACACTTTGGTTCTTTTTACAATACAAAATGATGTGTTTAGACAAAAACTACATCATTTTGAATTCACACTAAGCTTAGTTTCAGGTTTCAGCAATAAAGAATAAAAGTTTTCATTTTAGCTCAAGGAGCAAAACATTGAATAATCAAAGGAAATACCCAAGCGTTTAATATGCCAAACACCAGTGGGATTTTTGTAAGTTTTTTACTTTTGAACTTCTGCAAATTAAGGTTAACTGCTATAGAACAACTAATTTATAATCACACACTGTGAAAATTGTTATAAGTTTATTTGACAGGTACTGAATATAAGCATATGCAAAAAGGGTCTTCCAATATTTATGAGCATCATATGCTCATTCTTTTTTATTTTTAACATATATTTTCAAGAAGATAACTCTACCAGTATTTTGAAATTTTGCTTTTTGTCCATTCAATAAAGCACATGCTTCCACCACTTTATTTATTCTTTGTGGAAGATACTTGCTACTAGTTTTATAAATTTTTCTTAAAAATCCCTTACTTCTTGGTTTTTATATTTTTCGTTGTGATCTATAAAAAATATTTGTATCTTCTTTAAAAATTATAATAATGAGCATAAACTATTTATAGAGTAATAACAAGAAAAAACTAACCTGAAAATTTAGGGTTAATAGTTTCATTGTCACTTGTCAGCTATGCAAACCCCAAAGTACGTGACTCAAACATACCCTATGGAACCCATTGCCAGCTCTAGTTAGAAAACTTCAGATAACATATAAATTAATAAAGCAACTATTTTCAATCATGTAATTTTCTATTGCTGTTTTCATTTTTATAACAATTGAGACATTGTATATATGATAAAGATGCTTCACACTTGTCAAATTATGTGAGCTCCATCGCATCATCTAAGAGTCCTAATCAAAAAGTGGGGGTGAAGAGTGAATTATGATGAAAAGGTATGAGATGAACCATATGACAGATTACAGTGGTAATGATGAATGCAAAAACAGGGCAAAGCTCAAATAGATGATATAATATTATACATGGTTCATCAACAAGGTATTTTTAACTTCTACAATTTATTCTTTTCTGATTGAGGGTGCTAAGGTAAGAACACAAACTAATTTTTAATTTTGATCCCTGAAATGCAAAAGCCATGCTTATAAAATACTAATCATATACAATTGTAAAAAACATTATCTAATCACCAAACCTAATATTGGAATCCTAAAAAGGATTTGAAGTCTACAACTTGTTTATTCCACATAAAGCAAAGGTGGACAGAATAATTTTAGGTGCAACAGTCAAAGTATCAGTAAAAAAAAAAAAGTTAAGAATGTTTCTAGACCATTTGCTTTTTCTATAAATTGGAACAGGGCATATTGATTCCATCATGTTTAGGAATTTATCATGGTTTTCAGACCTAGCCCGGCCTTAAAACCAGCGAAGATAGAAGGTTAAAAGTCCAAACAGGTCGAATCAATCGAACTG
Organism: Aleurites moluccanus; assembly: GCA_948193065.1. Taxonomy (NCBI): domain Eukaryota; kingdom Viridiplantae; phylum Streptophyta; class Magnoliopsida; order Malpighiales; family Euphorbiaceae; genus Aleurites; species Aleurites moluccanus. Next base: position 10,578 of record CANXYC012093197.1, on the reverse strand, counting down.
GGATTAAACCGGGAGTAATTAATTAATTTATTATATATTTATATTTTAACAAAATCAACATATAATTTAGGCCAATAAATAATAAATGTTAGTATTTTTATTATTATATAAGGTAAATATTTTAAGTATTATGTTTATTTTAAATTTTGATTGGAGTTAATTTGTAAATTTATAAAGTTAAATAATCCAACTAACTTCAATCAAAATAAATTTAAATAATTAAATAGAAAAAAAAAGTATAATAGCCTCTGGAATAAATTATTTGTTTTTTGGTGCAAGAAATAAAATATACAAGCAATAAAATTAATTTCCTATCTTAGTTTAGACCAAAGAATTATATTTAGAACTTATTATATATCAATATCGATATTTTATGAGTATATTTCTAAGTTTATATATTGAACTTTAATACCATCAGGAATGTACATAGTCATTAATTTATTTTTTAAATTAATACAATCAAATGGTATATTTCATGAATTATATTTCTTATAATATGTTAAATAATTGTTTTTTTATTGATTGAATTTTAATTGCAACTCAAATTTATAATTTTATAATTTTAAAAATAATAGCTTTATTAATATTGAACTAAAATTTATTTTTGAATAATTATTTGCAAAGTATTTAAATAATTATTTTTTATTTAGTAAAAAATTACCATATTAATATTAAAGGCAATTTATTGTGGAAAAATATTTTTATTCTTTTTTCTTAATTAGGCCCATATATTAACTTGACTAATGTTTTTGAAACAATCTCACATCGAAAGAGAGAGTCAAGAACTAATAGGTAGCTGCTATATCTAAGAAATGGTCTTGAAACAATTCCCACATCGAAAGAAAGAGCCAAGAGCTAACAAGTAGCTCCTATATATAAGAAATGAAGCATAATAAAATTTTAAAACATGCTTACCTTGCCAAGGGCCAATATGGGTGATAAAGAAGGCCCATGGCTTATGTAAGTGCAAGTTGGGAGGGGTGGTAGTTTAAGGTCTATAACAAAAAAAAAAAAAAAAAAGTTTCCTTGACCTACCCGAAAAACCCAGTCTGGGTCACCCGGGTGGCCGGGTTTTTACCCAAGTCAATGAGCCCAGGTAAATACCAGTGGACCGGACCGGCCTGGAGACCGATTCTCAGTTTTTCCAATCGAACCAGCCGGTCAGTTCCAGTTTTAATAACCTTGGAATTTATATATACCTGAAGTCCTGGATCCTTCGCCCATAAACCTCAAAAACTCCAAGTGCACCATTTACTAGTGCGAATGCAAAGCTTTCTGCTGTGTCATCTTGAGATGCATCTGAGCTTGTTGCCACTGCACAAAAAAGCTACTTCATTGTTAAAAATATTTTGAGCATCCAAATAATAGGAGTAATCACTAACTCATACAGTAATTCAACAAATCAAAGCAAAAAAAAGCTCACTAGATTCTGATGAAGACGCCTTTGGGGTAGATGCTGCATCTGGTGCTACAGATTGTGTATCTTTAGATGACACAGCAGAAAATTGCCTCGAAGGAGCATTTTAAATTGTACATGGAACAGTTGGAAGAGTCCATTCCAATACCGTGAATGGAAGAGCTAATGATCTAAGCTACATGGAGGTATAAGAATAATAATTATCTAAATGCAGAAACAAATAGTTCAAATCTGAAAATAAAATAAAATATATAGAAAAGTTCAATTACACCATGAATCAATAAAACAAGAAAAGAGTTGTCCAGTTCTATTAATTAATGAAGGGGAAATACATTGGAATAAGGGCCTTAAAGGCCATAGGCCCTAAAACTTGAATTGGACTAATTGGGCAAATACTTCTATTTTGACCATTTTACCCAATTTCTGACACAACATTACACTTGAAATATATATGCACAAATGAAATGAATCATAACAAGTAAAACAATATCAGGTTAGTGGACAAGCCTATCATGAGTTCCTTGGTGGGGGAACAAAGGAAAAAAGAACGCATAATTTAAGTAATCTCCTGCAGCCATGCCAGACAACAATTTATAGCAACTGAGCCAATCTTGTTCCCATCTCCATTGAGATTAGCCAAGGATAATCAATTTTTTAAATATTAGATTTGCTTCATCCTCTCTTTGCTCTTTCTAATATAAGAAATTGCATTTGTAAGCCATCTGACTTTTTGCAGAGAAAGAGAGAACAATTTTGGAGATGCAAAGATAAGTAGTCGGTATTTTAGAAATGAGAGAAGACTGAGAAAGAACTTGAATGTACCCAAAATTGTGAAGAAAAAAAATGTATAGTAAGTTTACGGATGGCATCGGTTTGGTTTGATAAGGTTTGATCAATTTGAAGAATTATTATCAAACCAAACCAATATCTTCAGTTTAAAATATTCTCAAACCAAACCAAACAATCATTATAGTCAAATCGTCAGTTCAGTTTCGATTCGATTTGATTTGAATACCTTTGCTTTGTCGGTTTCAAACCAAAGAATTTTTTTTTATATAAATCGTTATTATTTTATTATAAATTTAGGGAAAAACACCTATAAAGTATCAATAATAAAAAAAAATTCAAAAATAATTCAATATTATACAACTCAAAACTTATCTATTTCATTAATTAATACACCCAAAATTTATATTTTTTCCCAAGAATTATACTCCTTTTTATTTATGTTTAATTAATTTTCATAGATGGTCATTTTTTAAAATTTTAAATTAATATTAGGTTAAAAAAATATGTGGTTGTTTATAAAATCATATCAAATTATAATAATAATAATAAACAATATATATATATATATATATATATATATAATTTCGGTTTGATTCGGTTTAAAACCGAAAAAAAATTACACAAATCGCAAATCAAATTGAATTTTCGGTTTACTCTATTTCTCAAACCAAATAAATTGTGAACTATCGATTTCAATTTGATTTGATTTGATCGGTTCGGTCAATTTGACTTCCACCCCTAGGTCAGGTTACAAGTTCATGTTTGAAGTTAAAAAAATAATGGGTATCATTAGAAACGAGAGAAAATAGAGAAATATAATTATCCCAAGAAAGTGAAGGGAACCTTGTGGGTTTGAGTGATCATGTTAGGGTCAAAAAATGAAAGATTCCAGAAAAAGAACAAATAAATTAAAAAAAATAGAGAAGTCCATATCAGATAATAGAGATCTACCTTCTAAGAATCTAAGACTTCCATAAATGGAAAATCTTTCATTAAACAAAAATCCAATGAAAATGCCCAGTTATAAGAAATGAAGCCATACAGAGACCATTTCTTGATTGGCAGATTCTCTTCTCATCTCTCTCAAAACAAGGGTGCTTTGTGTTTTAACTCAAAAAAGCAGTTTACCTAATCATGGTTAAGTTGTTCAACTTAGTATCTTAACCATCATTAGCTTGGATATAAAATCTAACAATGGTTGTGTTTTGATGATATGTTGTTTGTGTCAGGAAGTAAACAAGAGGTAAAGTAAATTTAAATATTATTCTAATGTAGTGAACCTGAGACTGGTGAAAAACAATTTGGGTCCAAACAACTAAAAAATAGAAGTATTGGTCCAATTATCCCAAATTCGAGTTGAAGGACCTATTTGGACATTGCTCAATAGTTCAGGGGCCAATTTGGTCATTCTTCTGAAATACATCAATAATTATCTATTACAAACTCACTGTGATAGCGCATGAATGTGAACATAAAAAAAATAAAAGAAAAATAATAATTGGTGCACATTGAAGCATGAGCATTCCTGTATTACTTAGAAAAACAAGAAACCAATATATTGCAATCCTACAGAGAAATATCAGGGTTAAGGAAAAATGCATGTAATAAAAACAAGGCTCCTAAGTCCCGAGAAAACAAAATGTTTCTAGGGAATTGATACAGAAGAATTGATTGCAAAGTATGGACACAACTGAGAAGAAGTGACAAACTTTACACTATGTTTGGGAAGGATAGAAAATGGTAGGGGGGAAAATGGGAGGATATTCTACGTTTGCCTTGTTTCTGAAATGAATGAACATGGAGACAAGAAAAATAAGAGAAGAAAGAGGCATTTGGGACCCACAAAAATATTTTCTCCCCACCTAAGGAGAAACTGTAACTAAATCACCAATATATCCCTACAATAACTTTTCTCAAAAGAAAAAAAAAAATAGGTAAAAATATAATTTTCCCTTCTATTAAACTATTTTATTTTCTTCCTCTCTCTCCTATCCAAACAAAAGATGGAAAAACTATTTTCTCTTCCTTTACATTTTTCTCTTTATCTTCTCTCCTCCCTCTTCTATTCTCAAACAAAAAAGCCTTCACGAGAAGAAGGTTGCTAAAGTCCAGTTTAGCAATCTATTAACCTCTCAAAGAAATTACCAAATCTACTTACTTCCCAATATAAGTTTGTTGAATACTTCTTTTACCACTTTTCACAAGATAAGGATTTGTTTTAGAAAATAGTCAAATTGCTATTACAATAACCAGTTTAGCAACTTATTGCACATTTCATTGTACAAAAATTGTTCAATGGACTTGATTTATGATTTCAAACACACTTCATTGTACAAAAATTGTTCAATGGACTTGATTTATGATTTCAAAACAATCCAATGTCCATGTAAGCAATAGGTCAAAGGCTATGGAAAATATAATCCAATGTATCAGCAATTCTAGAGCACCTGTCATTTAAATTAACAATTCCACTGTAAAAAAGGAAACGAATCCATTTTATTTTATCAATTGAAGTTAAAAATCCATTTGCACCAAGAGACACCACAGCTTTGATTCACCCTAGTAAATAAACTAGTAAAATAAAAAGACAATTCCTTCCAAAGGGGCATTAAATTTAACAAGAGAGACATGTTTTGGTTAATAATAGACATGTTTTGGTTAATAAATATCCAATGCACATTTGCTGCTAAAAGTATATTATTCATAGTCCTCACAGTAATTTCAAAAGGAAAAAATGATAAGAAATAAAGATATATTTAAAGCATTCACTTGGTCCAGCATCAACTCCCATGCTTGCCATGGTATTCACTAATACAGTACAAATGGCCAATCACTAATATATATCATTTTTCTAACAAAAGCAACTAAATAATTGTATAAGAAATGGAGAAATATCTCATGTAAAATAAAATAGAAAAGGTATTAGCCAACACACCATAATGGGACTTTTTGTCATTGCCCAAACCTCCACAGGAGCATCATGAAACAAAATAAGCAGATACCTGAAAATTTTAAAACACAAGTGTAAGCTAGTAATGAAAGCTTGTACTATGATCTGTTTATCAATATTGGTAAAGACAAATAGATGCAAAGAGAAGAGATACTGAAAGAAACATTCAGAAAATCAATTAGAGGTACAAGTCTTGCAGTTATATATGAAATAGCAAAGCTTATATGCATTAAAGCTACAAAAATTAGATTTCAAGGCAACCTTCCAGATGAAGTCCTTAAAGCTTTAATGGGCGCACACTCTGGCTTTTGTAAAACCCGAAATGGTCTATTAAGGCCACTTCTAAGACAGGTCACAACAAGCCTATTAATGTAACCTCCAGTTTTTTCGTTCGCCTAAGTCGAGAGGAGGGAAGGGAAAACAAAAAGACAAATAAATGAAACTCATCATGATTTATTTAAACAAATAATGATTTTCAATCAAATGTCTATACCTGATTGTAAGAAAATGAAACCAGTCTAGAATTTCCAAGCCATCATAATCCCCTAACTGTACCATTATGAACTGAGAAACTCGCTGCAACAGCATTGGCAGAAACATCAATGACGTCAATGGTTCCACTGAGTTCCCAAAGCCACCAGAGGAACAGCTACAGCAGGATAATTTCCTCCACCTTCATGTTATATCATATTTATCTCATTATCAAAACCCAACTAAATCTTAAGAAGTAACAAACTTAGTGTATTTGAAAAATTTTGAAATTCAACAGAAAAATAAGTGTTAGGATGAAACTAACGGGCCAAAGTAGCTGTCAGAGAAGGGGAGGGTACAGCCAGCATAGTTACTGTTGAAGAAAGGAGCTGCAGCTTTCCAACTAAGCTGACCTGCATCAACGTACTTGGCATTTAAGTGTGCATGCATAGACCACATAATGTGGAGAGGATAAATAATATGCCTATTCACTGTTATAGTCAATGGTCTGTAGAGAAGATTAAGAATAATGCACTTTCCTAAGATAGTCATTCATCATAGGAAAGCAATAGGCAAAAGCAATATACAACCTTGCACAAAGAGGCACTCTTGACAAAGAACAGAAACTTGAAGAACTACCCATAGTTCAATTAATAATTTTTATATCTAATATAAAATAATATTGAAGAGGAAATTTTATTAATGGACCTTATATGATACGCATGCCTGGTTGAGCCTAGATGATGGATGGCTTTTATTGCCACTCGTATTCACTTGTTGCTTGCCTGCTTCTGAAGTGAGTCCATCAGTGGAAGCCATTGGCATTGGCCACTATAAGTGGCACATTATGGCCATCAGAAACCACACCCATATCCTCTACATCTTTTTGGGTGTCTCCAGTCCCTTCAGAAGTCAAGAGCCAGTTCCATATTTTTCCATCATCAGAAATGGATATCACATGTGTCTTGGAAAGAAGAAGTGTATCATCACAAAAATCGAAAGGATTGTCCAAATCTATATCAGCTAAGGGAGTGTTAGGGAAATCAGAATATAACTTGGCAACATTTTGAAGCGTGGACTCTGATTGGCATGCGGCGACAGCTATAACTGAAGGAGAAGGAACAGATGAGCCAACAGAAGGCATCAACTCCTCCATTGCACACATTACATGCACCTGCTCTCCTCTGTGATCATAAGTAAATAAGTACATTCCCTTGAGGAAGGGATTATGGGAAAAATACAATATGATTATCATTACAGCCAAACATCAGAAAAAGAGAAATAAAATTAAATGCAGGCAGGCCACAAATATCATAGAGAAAAAAATAAATTATAAGATATCAGATGATATTATAAAGCTTCTGCTTTTTGTGTTAAAACTGATTACAAGGTCAGCATAGAAAAGTACTGGGAAATAAGATCCTTCTAGTGCTCATTGCTACCAGCAATTATGATCTCTATTTGTAACCATATGTCTATTAGTAACCATAGAATATGAACCTCTGTAAACTTATATAATTCACAATTTTGTCAACTTTGAAAATTCAAACTTGTAAAACCTTGTGTTACTAAATTTAAGAAGTTGACTTAAACTTTTGTAAGTTTCCACCATTAAATCTGATATCTCTTCTGTGCATGGGAAGTGGCACAATTAGTTAGCATCATATATGAACCATATTTTAAGAGCCATTCAAAATAGCACATTGCATAGTCTCTCTCCCATCAAGCTATTCCCTTGCCTCCAAGTAAACTTCGAAAGGAAGTGACTTAAAGGCAATCTTATGCATATGAATCAGCTCTTTGAAATTTAGCAATAAGCAATTTAGCATTTGTTTGTCTCTGAATTAGTTTGTCCTTCTATCTCTCTAATTAGCAGACCAAAATGGCCTCCTCAAGTTTCTCTAAAATGAACTTCTCATCTCAAATCTCTGTATAAGTCTTCTGCACAAAATCAGTTTCAGTTTTCCCTTGTAAAATAATTTTGTTCCCCATATGGCGTCAATGGATTCAAATACCAATCCACTGCAATGCCATTTATGCGTAATGCCTTTCAATTTATATGATCATCAGCTTATCAATTTTAGTTCTTTCCTAAACTAAGATTGGTTAAAGGGGTAGCCAAAACATAATTGCTTATAGACTTTGAACTAAATACACCAATTGCAAAACTAATTGATAATAGTAAGAAAAAGCACAATTTCAGGTGCACATAGTACTCACTCTTTTCACCGCCAGATGCTGAGACGTCCATCAAGGTGAGCACAATACAGCAGCTCATTATTTGGATCCGGCAACACATCCAGAAACTTACTTCACCCTCTCGGCAATGCTGCACTAAAAAGCGAAGTCTAATACTGCAAATCAAACACCACCAACTCTCTCGGAAACGTCACAAAGATAATGTGCCTCCACTGCGGCGAAAATGCTAATTTCACGCTGTACAGAGAGAATACCACTGACGCTGGCGACAGAGAAGAAGATCCATGGCATCCCTCTCTAGCCTCGCTAATTCAACACAATCAGTTGGAATGCGAAGCACCTTTACCGCAATATCATCTTCTGTATCTCCAAGCACTTTAATAGATAAGAGAATTCCTTTGAGACCAACTGCAACAACATGGCGGGAATCAAAGGGATCATGTCGAATACAAAAGAGGAATTCCGGCGACGCGTCATATTTGAAGAAACAACGAGCAAGAGAAGTTGTCGTATACAGAGAGAGAGAAGAAGGACCGGAGATGGAAGCGAGAATACAAGAGTCAGGTCGGGAGAGGATCCAACAAAGGTCTTGAATACCACATTTCGGATTCGGGTCATGATCGAGCCAGAGGAGAACAGACTTGAGACGGAAATCAAGAAGAGCGATGCGACCATGGCGGTCAGTGGCGGCGAGGAGAAGGTGAGAAGAGGAAGGCTCAGTGGAGAGAAGGTCACGGCGGAGAGGGAGAGGAGTCCATCTAACGGAGGTAATGAAAAGAGAGAGAGGAGAGGAATTAGAAGGAGGAGGGAAAGGGATCGTGGAAATAAGCTGAAGAGAACGAGAATCGACGACGGAAATGGATGATCCAGACGGAAAGGCAAGGAGACCGGAGAAGGAAAGGTCGACGGAACCGAAATTATTCCGGGATGGTGGACCGGGAAGCATACAATCCCAGGTGGACTCCGTGGTGATGGGTGACGGAGTTCTGGGGAGAGATTTGTTAGGTGGTTTATTGAAATAAAAATAACTTTAAACAGAAATGGAAATTGGATAAAAATGTTTCCGATTTTGATATGCTTTACTTTTAGTAGTTTAATTGAAGCCATTTGAGCTTAGTAAAAAGCTTTTACTTCTCTTTTTCCTTTTTTATAAATAATTATAATTATACTGTTTTAACATCTATTTTTTTAATAAATTAATATTATTATAAATGTATAAATAAATAATATTTATATTTGATTTATTGAATTAGTTGTTTATTCTCTTGATTTGTTGTAGAATGACAAAAATTTATTCTTTTAATTATAAAAAATAAAATTCATATGAAATTATAAAATTATAATTATTAAAATATTATAGTTTATACTCACATTTTTTTCATCTTTATTTTTTATGTAAAATTTTATAATTAATATCATTATAAATAATATAATTATTTATATTATTTATATTTAAATAAGAAAAGATCAATTATAAGAATTTTTTAGTTATAAACATCATTATAAATTATAAAATAATTTTTACTATTTACATTTAAATAAGAAAATATTAAGCGTATGAGATTTTTTATCATTAAATTTATTATTATAAATTATAAATGATGGTGAATTATAAGACAATGTCAATAAAAAAAACCGTGATTTTCGTATGCAAATATTTATATATTTCAATTAATTTATTGTAGGCAATTTTAGTATTAATATAATATTAATTATATAAGTAAAAAATTAAAATAGGCAATTTTAAAATATGAATGCACACTAAATATATAGATCTGTTATGAAAAAGAAATAAGAACAAAAATAAAAATAAGAACAAGAAAAAAATAAGAAATAAGAATATAGAAAATGGAGTTTTATATTGTCTTATTGGTATATATTATAAAATAATATGAATTTCTATTTATACGGTTCATTTTCACTATAGATTACAATATATATAAATCCATCATAAATTGCAATATAAATGGTGTGATAAAATTAAATTTAAATACAAAAACTTATAAGTAGTAGGATAAATGAATGGACATCCATATTTATTTATATATTTATAACACTTCCCTACATGTCCTTCTTTAAAAAAAAATATGTCTCATTAAAACCTTATTAATAAAAACTCAATGAAAAAAAAAAAAAAAAAAAAAAACTAGTGAAGGAAAAAAAGTATAATATTTCCGCATTGCAAATGGTACACTGCCTCATTAAAAACCTTATCAGGAAAACCTAATGGGACAAAACATTTGGTTAAGAAAAAAAAAAGTACATTATTAAACTCCCCCCTATTTGCAATATCACTAAAAATATTTAAGGTATCACATTTCAATACTATTAACTAATTTCTTTAATGTTGTAATAGGTAATACCTTAATGAACAAATATGTTAGATTGTGTAACACCTCAGCTTAGCCTGAACCAAATCCATATAGAGATTTTCGGGGGGAGATTTTTAATTTCTTTATATTGTTATGCTTATATATATTTATGCATGAAATTGGTATTTATGCATGTTATTTGAATTAGTTCTAGGCATAGAAATGGTTTAAAGGCTGCTAGGACTTAATTGGCAAATTTTAAATTTTTTATGAACTGGGGGCAAAATGGTCATTTTTCACCCGATGGAATTTTATGCAATAAATATCATATTTAAAAGGAGAAAATAATTTAAAGACTTGAAAATGGCCTTATTTTAATTATTTAAGAATTAGTTTAAGAAATAATCCCGGTCGAAAAATTCGTATCGGCACGTAGCGCG
>CANXYC012092385.1:0-64647 GCA_948193065.1 Aleurites moluccanus | reverse complement strand
ATATAAAAAAAAATTCTTATTATTTAATTTTTAATTTTTTATTAATTTTTTTTTTTTTTTTTTTTTTTTTTTTTGTGGTTTTGAACTAGGTAGCTACCTAGCTAGGGTTCCTTTCAAAGCCTCTAATAGTAATAATAATTTAGCTTATGTTAAATCTCTATTAATTTCTCTATTATTAATAGTTTGCTAAAGTTGTAGTTAATTTGTAGTACAGTTGCTATCTGCTAGTACACTGCTTTACAAGCACTAGTACATTACCTATAAAACCTCAACCCTGCACAATTCATGGTTCTGCATACACATACCCACATGATCTTGAATTAAAAAATGTTTTCTTTTAATTTTTAAATACTATATATATAGAGAGAGAGACACACACACACACACATATAACGCTTGAATGAATTTGTAAAACCAAATAAACTAATTGATATTTGAACATTCAAGCTTAACATATGACTTAAAATTCATTTGTTTCTAAGGCTAAGTTTGCCCAATTCTTTGATAAAGGTGTTATAAAGATCTTTAAAATGCTAAAACTTTTATCATGAAATTGAATCCCAACCCATTGAAAAAAATGATAATACATATAAGAAATATTCAAATTTTCTTATATCCAAAAATCAAAACTGTATAGTTAAAGAAAAGGAGAGAAGAAATTGTTAAGATCAAAATGCAATAAAAATAAGAGAAAAAAAAAATACCCAATTAAAACTTCAAGAAACTAAAAAAGTAATTATATATATTCACATACACTTATGTTTGTTAGTATGAAAAATTGATTATATGAACACATAACAACAAAATAAAATAAATAAATAAATAATACAATATAAAAGAAAAAAAAAACTGATCTCTTGCTTTAATTTGCTCTTAATTATAATAAAACAAAGTCTTGAAATTAATTCATGCATAGAAAAGAAAACCCTATTCATATGCTATAATACTGTTCAGAACTTCACATATAATAAATAATTAACACCAAATTAAGATATTACAAAATAAAATAAATCATATACAGAAAAAAATTAAAGGAAATAATATAATTAAGATAATCCATAAAAATTATATGGTAATTAGAAATTATGTCCATTAACTCAAAGAAAAGAAAAGAAAACTTACAGTGATATATAAGATGATGAGAAATTAAAGAAAGATAAAAAAAGATAATTAAAGACAGAAGAAGGCATCATATCTTTAATGGCCAGGACTGCAATAAAAACACAAAACTATGATTTCTTGGTTATCAGAGAGAGAAATTTAGTACTGAGAGTTAATCAGAGGGATAAGAAGAAGAAGAAGAAGAAGAAGAAGAAATGTATTTATTTAATGAACTTTCCATATGATGAATAAAGAATGTAAAAACTTGAAAATTATTTGAAATTAGTAATTTATAGTTCTATATATGAATTATTAAACATCACATAAAGAAATCTTATGCATGTGTAGTACACTCATAGAGGATCATGATAGTACAATTTTTTTTTTTTTAAATCACTTAATAAAAAATTATTAAGATTTATTCATTAAGGTAAATGAATTAAATTTATTTATTTATTTATTTATTTAAATTTAACTCAAATAAAGACTCGAATATAAAACTTTTTTATTTTAAAAATAACTACAAAAACTACAAAATGAAACACTCATTGGCAATTAAGGTTAAGTTTGTGCTTGATTTTCAAGTTAGTTTAATAAATAAAATCAAATTTATATTAAATAAAACTCGGTTTATTTAAATTTCTCAATCAATTTTGTTTTAATGATTTTAGTGAATGAATTCTTATATAATTTTAATAATAATTTTTTAAAATATATAATTTATTTTTTTTATTTTTAATATGTACATAGATATCCATTTAAAAAATTACTAAAAAAATCATTTATCATAGTTTAATGTTTTTTAAGCATTAATTTTATTAATTTAATTTTGATCGTCAATTCTTTAAAAAGTCTCACCTTATCATTAGACTAACATATCAATTTCAATATTTTTTATTTAAGCATGGAAGGGGTTATTATATTTTACGTATATATACGAAAATAAAATTATAAATATTAAATAAATATAAATAAATTAAAGTTAATAGAATATATGTGTTAATTAAACATTTATATAATTAATCATATTAATAAAACAATGATTGAGTAAAAAAATTTAAGAAATGATGAAGTTATAAATATTTATATGTTGTTAATAAAATAATTGATTAAATTAAAATAATATTAATTATAATATATTTTCTCATTTATAAGGTGAATACATATATATATTTGAACTTAAAATTTTAGGTAAATTGAAAATATAAAAAATTAAAATAAAAACATAAATAAAATACATTTAAAAAATTTATGGTGTTTATTGAATATAATAAAAAAATATTAAAGAACATACCTCATTAATTATATCATTTAGAATTTTTCTTATATTTATATTTTATTTTTCAAATCAAATAAAAAAAATAATTATATTCCTAATTACTAATGAAATAGAAGATATCATAAGAGACCAAAACATATAAATAGTTAATTTATTATTTGAAATATTATATTAATTAATTAATATATGTTTGAACTTAAATATAATTGATTGTTAATAAGAATTTAAAGTTTAAAATTTATTTTTCCCCTTATTTTTTTAATTGATCACAAAGAAAAATTATCTTTATTTTATAAATTTAATGGATATATATAAATTTAGATAAAGAAATTAAAATTGAAATGATAAAATATTATCACATATTTGGTTTTTTTCTTTGTAAATATTAGTTTAAATAATACTTATTTCTGTCCGTTAAAATATTTTTTCCTCTCTTCTTCACTTTTATATATATTATAAATTATTTGATATTTAATTTTAAATTTTACATATTTTTAATTCATTTCATTTATAAATAAATTTTAAATAAAATTTATTTACAATTAAATTATCATATTTGATATATTAAATAATAAATATAAAATTCATTTCAAATAAAATGAATATTATATTTAATATAATTTTAAAATTTATTTTAATATTTATTTACTTATTTTTTTAATAATAAATGACATAAGTAAAATATTAAAGTTAATAAGAATATTTTACTCTTTTAAAATTTATTGATTTAAAATTATAAAAATCATTTAAAAATATTAATTATTTTGATTGGATTTAATTTAGTTATTTCTAATTTCACATATTTAATTATTTAAAATTTTAATTAAATTTAAATTTAAAATAAATAAAAATATAGATTTATAAATAAATTTCATAATTTATGAAATTCATTTATATCAAATAAGGTGTTAACGAATTTTTATTAATTTGATTTATTTTAATTTTATGGAAAAAAAAATCAAAATAACCTAATAGAATGAAAATATATAAATTTATATGTAAATATATTAATAGAATAATAAATATATTTTTAATCCATATATATAATTTCGATTATTTTAGATCGATTTCTTTCAAATTTGATTGGATTTAATTTTTTTTATAAAAGTTTTGATTATTTATTTTAATTTTATTTAATATCACACAAAAACTCGTTATTCCAAATGCAGAACATCATTACCTTGGATTGAAACAACCTTAACCCAATTCTGGCTAAACAAACTACCCGTCTTAGATCCGAACAATATCCAAAAACAAACACTCTGTCTCTCTGTCTCTATCCGTCATCTCCAACAACGATGTCTACCATACAGAACTTCGAAAAAGAGGACAACCTCCACGACCCAGAATCGAAACAACAAAAATGATCCCAATTCAAACCCTTTTTCCTCCAAACACTGCCTCTCTCAGCAATCCCATAAATTTAAAATCTTATTATCACTCACTTTCATAGATATATATACCAAAATTTATACAACTCATCATATATAATACATATATGTATATAGATATACAGAGACAGGATAGATAGATTGAGATAAGAGGGAAAAATGGATCCAGAGCAGACGTTTATAAGGGTACAAGAAAGATTTTCGCATATGCTCACGCCTAAAGTCAGAGTTACTTTGGAGTATATGTATTTGTTCATAGCCGTCACTCTCTTTTGTATTCTTGTTGTTATGCATGCCAATTATGTTCAACAGGTGATCTTAATTTTAATTTTTTTTTTCTTTAAAATGGGTTTTTGAGGATTTTTTTTCTTTCTATTTTTTGGGTTAATTTTGTTTTAGATTTCTATTCTCAATTGATATTAGTGATTATTTGCATTTTTTTTAAAATTTACTTGAAATGAATGATTTTAAATTGCTGGAGTTTAAACTTGTTGATGGGTTCTGTTTGTGGAAATGAATTCTCCTTACTTTTCTCTTTTAGCTTGAAATTACTGTATTTTTTGAATGAATGAAGCGAAAGGAAGAGTGAAATTATTAAATTGATAATAGAATAGGCAAATTTTGAAGGATACCCACAAAAAGTTTTATCTACTAATGTGCTGATTGGGACAAGTAAAGGAAATAAAATATTGGAATGTTCATGCTTTTTTGTTATTAGTTTTATTTTGTTGTTTCTTGATCCTGGAATTTTATGATCCTTTTAATGAGAAACTGGTTCTTTTGCAAATGAAGCCTGGATGTTCAGGTGAGCTCTCTGGTGTTGAAACAATGGAGGCCCAGCTTATTCAAATCAAGGTAGTACCTGGTCTACAAGCTGAAAAAAGAATTCAGTTAGCTGGAATATCTTGTACTCAAATCAATTTGTCAGCTTATTTTCTAATTCATCAATTTGAAACTTTGCTTTTGTATTCTTTACATTGTATATATCTTGACAAGAACTAGTCATTAATTTTTCAAATTAACAGTTCATGTTGTGGCAATTTGTTTTATTTTCTTAATTTTTTTCCTTAGGTTGGTTTTACTTGCATGTATCAAATGCTGACTTCTGTGTCTTTGTGTAGATAACTAGCGCTGGTTTGTGGTCACAAAATGAATCCGAATCCATTATAGTAGATGTTCCCAGTGTGGAGACTCTATCAGACAAGTTAGAATTGACAAATGTGATTGAAGATGGGTTGACATATCTGGCTCCAAACTTTTGGTTGAATTGGATTGGTTCAAGTGCTAGGAAAGGAGAGCTAGCATTAAAACTCTGGAAGACTGATTCTGAACAGCTCGAACATCAATCTGGAAGCTCTACCAACAGTGAAAGCTCTAAGCCAATAGTTGATGAAGTTATTGCTAAAACTGATAAAGTAGAGGCACGCAGTAGTTTCCCTGTATCAGCCAAGGAAACTTTTAAAGCAGCCATAATTCATTTCGGCAAAAAATGGCACAGGCGACTGTCATTCATTTGGAAACATTCATGTCAAATAATACGAAGTTTCCAGAAGTTGTGGGTGAGTTAATTCTAGAAAATTTGCTACTGGTGCTGAATTTATACTATTTTCTGTTTTCCTTGTCTCCCTCTTTCGCTGAACTGAGCACTAGATTATACTAAATTCTAATTCTAAATCTCAAGGTGCAAATATTTCTATTACCTGCATTTCTAACAAGCCCTTTGCTGTGAAAGCTTATTGGATTTCAATGCATGAAACTGCTTGCAAGTATGCTACATTGTGCTAAAATTTCATTCAAGAATGAGGGAGCTTATGTTTAGAACTCTAATCCTTTGGGTCAAAGAGGCTTTTGATATTGTCTTAAAAACTGCTCAATCTAAAAATTTACACTGTAGGTGAGGGTCCATGAACAAAGGTCTTTTTCTCTAATAGTGGCTGATAATCATATCTGCTGTGATCTGGAGCTAGTGCACCTAGAATAATGATCTAATGTAGATGAAGTGGTTGGCTAATTTTATCACTGGAAGGGGCCAATCTGTTAAGTTATCAATTATCTTGTGAATTCATTTGAAATAGGAAATCACTGACCAGTTAGGTAGTTTCATCTTGTGACACGGGTAGGTAATTTACCATGGATTGACCTTTTTTCTTTGAAAGTGATAGTGCCACATAAATACTTTTAGACTGAGAATATAGTTTTATGCCTGTTGATTTCTGTATAGCTTCTTTTCTCTAGCAGAAAACATTTTGATTAATTTCTGCTCTTTAGTGTGCTGTTGAATCTTGTTTGAGGCTGTAATAGAAGCTTGCCTACAGCCACAAAATTAGGGTTGGCACTTGCAAAATTATGTTTTTCCATCATTGGAAATTATTGTGAGTCAATATATTTATGGTACTCTTGGCAGTAGTCCTTGATGCTGAGTTCTTTCAAAATTAGTTCCTTGGGCATTAGGTATATCTGGCTCAATTATGTCCGCTCCAGTGAAGTGTTATATATAGCTAAATTTTCTGATCCTTATCTTGTCTTTTATTTTTTTTTGGGGAAGGGGTGTAAATGGGAGGAAACTTTTGAAAAGATTCCATATTTCTGTTGTTTGAGAAAGAGGAGAGAAAAAAAGAGAAAATTCTTCCCTTGTGCTCACAACACTTTCCTGCCAAATTTGGGAGGAGAGTGGCATGAAAATGGGTAAAATTGCCTGTAATACATTTGGGAGAAAGTGGGGTGATAATGTGTAAATTAATCCCGTTGCCATAATACAATTTTGTGCAAGAAAATTACAAGGGATAATTTTGTAATTTAAGCATTCATGAAACAATAGTTCAAATTTTCCACTCCCATTTTTGTCCACTCCTAACAAGAGTAGGGAAAATGAACCACTCCCAATTATTTTTCTCTGATTTTCCTTCCCTTCATTTTTTGTTCCCCTAATTTTGTAATTTAATGTTTTGCTGTAAGAATACTCTTCTAAGTTTTAGGCTTACTTTTTCTTTTTTACTAGATCCTTGTTGGTCACTCCATAGATTTAAATCGCAGTCGCAGTTGCGTGTAACGGTCATGAGGTCATCGCGGTCATAACGTAACGATAATGGCTAATTGCTACGCAATTTTTTCGCAAAAAATTGTAAATAATAATTTTTGACAAAAATCACTAAATCTAAGAGTTAATAAGCATAATACTCTATAAATAAAAACTCGACATGTATACATTTTTTACCAAAAGAAAAGAAAGAAAAAGGAAAGAAAAGAAAGGATAAAAAAGGATAAGAAAATAGAAGAAAAGAGAATCCAGGTCCGTTACACCGTTACGTAACAGTCTTAACGGCCGTTATTCAAATAATTCTTTTAAACGGGCATAACGATAACGCTACCCTTATTTTCCATTACATGCGTAACGGCCGTTTTTTAAATCCATATGGTCACTCTTTTAACTACGAAATTTGGGTTCAAAATTATCTGGTTGGGAATTGCTGGGGTACATTAAATCAATGTGGCTCTAACTTGCTATTATTTTCTCTATCTCCAAGTTTCATTCTCCTAACCTTTTTCTAGTTTTGCACTTTGAAAATTTTTGAGCTATTTGATAGATTAATATGCTTAATGCTTAACTTACAGATCCTGACTTGATTATCATGGATTGAAGGTTTATTTGCTGAATTTGAAATTTCAAGTGCAGAACATCACAGGCATCCATTTAAATCTTGATGTTCCCAAGTGGATGAGAATATTTTACTTGGACAGGCTTAATTCATATGCAGGTAAACTAGCTTCTTGTTTGTTTGTTTATCAATTAACATAATTTTGTAAACAGTAAATAATATTGAGCTTATCTAAGACCCTGTCAATGTAGAAGTTCTTTCTTTCTTTTAAATGTGTTTTAGATCCTCACTTGGTTAATAGAGGATCTCAAATCACAGGCTGACTGCAGAACAAATTATAAAGAAAATATGTCAGGATTTTTAGGGAATACTTCAAAAACTCATTCATTTTGATCTGTCTTTGATGGCTGGATATTTGTTTATATGCAGAAAACCTTTACTTACAGACTTTCTTTTAATTCTTCCAAAATATAATTCCTTTTTTTGTTTTATGGAGTTTTGTGGTGATAAATTTACCAATGCCACTGTATAAAAGTTTTGATGAAGTTATTTACATACAATGTAAATAAAAGAGATTGGAGAAAACGTCTTTTACTGAACCTTCTTGCAAAGTTTTGGTCTTCACATAGAGAAAGGAATAGAACACCGTTTGAGTGAGATTCCTTGTGTCTCCATACTTGGAGATGACTTTGGTTTTTCACTTTGGTCTGCTTATCATTATGCTATGATTGCATAAGCTTTGTTTTATCCTATAAATAATGCATTTGTTATTTCTCACAATTCTTTTATAATATGGGCTGGCATCCTGTTGATGCCTTTCAGTTGATTTTGTTTCTACTTTGCTGTGAAAAATGATGTGAATCTTTTAAGTGTGTCGTAATATTTCTGTATATCTTTGATGTATAATATACTTGATGCAATCAGTAAGGAGTTTTTTTTCTTTTATCTGTTTTAGTTTTTCAATTTTTTTTCAACTAATTTATTTTATTTATTTTAGTTCAATGGCTAGAGAAGAAGAGCAAGGCATTTGAACCAACTTATTTATACGCCATGGAAAAGGTCTGTTTTCAACTTTTTTTTTTTCTTTTTTTTTTTCAACTTTATTATATGAATTTTATTGCATTAGATGATACTATGATAGAATTTTCCACAGTTTTTGACCAAATATTGTGCCTTGGTCTCAAAGCTTATTAGTCTTTATATATCTAATAATCTTTTTTTTGTCACAGGGTTATTTCTTGCTTCCTGAAGATGCTAAGTCTCGGCATAATATACGTACTGTTAACATTAACATATCAGCTCGACATCCTTGCTTTGGGAACAGGTCATATTATTGTTACATATCATCTCATAGCATTGCTGGTATCATTTATTGCTTAAATTGTCAAAATTTTGCCAGCACTATTATTATGGTCATCATGAGAGTTTGGTTATTGAATGTTCAAGTGGGATGGATTTGGTTATCTCCCAACTATTGCATGACTTGAAAAATTGAATTTATTGTTTGAAATCATAGGATGGGTTAGAATTGGGATGATAAAAAACTTAGTGTTTGGTGGCAAAAAGATTGAAACTCTGTTAGGTAAAGTAGGATGTTCAAGAGAGGAACAAGACTCATGTAAGGGTAATTCTACCATGGTTGTCAGTGATAGTCAGCCTGATCATTACATCCAAACACTTAGTGAGCCATCTAACAATCTTCTATTGAAACCTTTCCCTTTTTTCTTTTGTTATAGTTAATACATGAAGTAAAGTTTAGAGCACCTTGCAATTATAAATAGTCAATGTATGCTTGTCCATGCTGCTTTCACTACATAATGAATAGTCTCTTATTCCCAGGTGGCAGCAGCTTCTTATTAACAGAATTGTTGGATATGATACCATATTGATGAACAGTTTATTGAGTTCTCCTGGACAAGGTAATATCTTCAGTCCTGATCTCCTAATGCTTGTCTAATATTTGTATGTGGTTCAAAATACACCACTAGAAACTAGATATATAGTTTGTCTCATGAATGCATAAGCTTATCTCGTGTATAACCTTTCTGTCTTTTGGTTCATAGATACTTGATTCCATGGTGTGAATGTATTGGCTTTTCTTGGTTTAGGCTTTTTTTCTTTAACATATTTTTAATTTTTTAATCTTAAACTTAATAATTGAAACAATTAAATTTGATTGCAAACATTTCAGTTGCTTATAGTGCTACCAACATTAAACATGGATAGATCTGTGAGGAGCCTTTTGCATGTCAAATTTTAGTTATTTCATATCCACTGTATCTAAGCATGTTTTGGGCCTTCTCTGCAGGTCATTTGTATAATTTTCAAACAAAGGAGTTCTACAATCTTAGTTATCCACAAGAACCTGCTGAAGGTCCTGCAAAATTCGGAGGTCTGTTAATTTATGCCTTCTATCTACAGTCATGTGGTACTTTACATAAAATGGGTTGCAATATCTAGCAGATGTGGGCATTTGGTACCCTTTTTTTCTTATTTAATTACTGATATCCTTGTGCTGATATTGGCTCTTGCTAAATTATCTGGATTAAATTTTTGACACTATTTTCAATTGATTGATATGATTAGCAATGTAATTATGCTTGCTATTGTCTTCCATGTAGACTATCTCGTGACCAAGTGTGGTGTGCTTATGATGTCGCTGTTCGTTTTTTTCACCACCACAATGTCAGTATCCTTTACATTGAGAGAAACACAAACTCGTATGCTGAAATTTACAGGTGTGCTTTATTTCAATTAACATTTAGAGGATGTGAGACTGTGTTATCACCATTCAGTACATGCATCCTTGTAATTTTGTTTCTTTTGCTCCCAAGATAGTTTCTCCTTCTCTCTTAGAATCTTGAAAGATCTTTCAACTGTTGGTTAGGTTTTCTAGGAAGTACAATCTTTGTGGTAGGTTTATAACAAGAAAAATCCATTGACTAAATTGTCTCATTTTATGCATTAGTTGCTAAGTGACAATGCTTTGGATGCCCAAGATGCCATACCTCCATTTTCCCTTTCTTCCTTTGAATATGATTGCGTATTTACTTTTCTGAAATTTTGCAGTGCAGCTTCAACACCATGCTCGACATCGGCTTCCAACCTTTCAGTTGATCTTTGTGCATGTGATTGAGTCACTTGTCTTTGTTCCTGTAAGGACAAATCTCGTGGAGCCACTATTGATGAGATATTCTACCAATTAATTCTCCAACTTCGTGATTTAGTAGTCCATTGTTTGCTGATATCAGCCTATAATATAAATTAATTTTCTGTAATTTTTGGTCAGTAGTCTTCTCTTGGAGTTGATGACTGATGGGCTTCTACATTCATTTTGCAGATAATGATTGGGATCTTATTTTTTCTGTTCGAGTTTTATGATGATCAGCTTCTGGCTTTCATGGTCTTAATTCTTGTTTGGTTGTGTGAACTATTCACACTGATCAGGTCAGTCTCCCTCTCCCTTATATGTGTTATGCATGAATAGCAAGATCTTGGGTCTGCCTGTGCATGTTTTCTTAGGTTGATGGGGTATATGTGTGGCCATCATTTGGGTTACCTATGTAGTTACTGCACTTGCATATTAATATTGTTTCACTCTTTTCCATCTGAGTCTTGTGTTTTATTTGTCCTCGATAAATAGAAGTTTGAGGCTTCCAATGAGCCATGTTGGTCAACATCAAGTAACAGTTGTCTCCTGTTGGATTGTTCTAAATTTACTTGGTTAATTCCTTGATCCTTTGTGACCTCTGAACTGGTGAACACAGTGGATTGGGAGTTTTAAATGGGCTTAAAAATGGAGTCAATGGTTTTAGTAGCGCTAGGTGCTTTAGTGCTGGAAATGGTCTGGGTAGCTTAAGGATCAATGTGGCACAAGAAGGGGCCAGGTGCTTTAGTGCTGGAAATGGTCTGGGTAGCTTAAGGATCAATGTGGCACAAGAAGGGGCCACAGATACACGTTAGTTGTTCAGTCATCACATTAGCATAGCATTATTGTGCATATGCTATGCCTTGGACATCTGCTTGCAGAGTTCATGCTATAGCTAGGTGGGTGTGTATGTGTGTGTGCATGTGAATGAGGGTGTGTCTATTTCCTTCCTTTATAATGAGATTGTGCTTGCATCAACCTGCAGTGTTCGAACGCCAATCTCAATGAAGTTCTTTCCACGCTTCTTTTTGCTCTATTTTCTGGTTTTTCACATCTACTTCTTTTCATATGCCTATGGTATGGACCTAGCTCTTGTTTTGTTACATTTTCCTTTTAGCTTGAAAATCTTATTCTTTTTCTGATTAGATTGCTAAATTATTTTTCCAGGTTTTTCATATTTGGCCCTCTCTACAGCTGCAGCCTTTATGCAGCACCTCATTCTATACTTCTGGAACCGTTTTGAGGTTAATAATCAGAATCTTATTTTTACATATTTGGCATTGTTATATTGATTCCTGTTACTTTTATGCATTGACCTGCAGTCACAATAAATTAACAAGTACTCACTGATTTATTCTTTTATTTGATTTTGAAAATTTGTTAATAGGGCACAGTTTCATCCCGTCCTTGGCATAAACATTTCCATGTCTGTTTTGTGCTACATGCATCTCAGGTACCAGCCCTACAGAGGTTTATGCAAAACCGACGATCTCAGCTTCAACAACACCCGGACTTCCATATCACATCTTCTACCATACTTGCATCGACTTTACACATTACCCGATTGAACACCAGGAACGAAGGTCCAGTTAATTCAGACATAGCATCTGGACCTGGATCTGACCAAGCAATGCCAGCAAATGGAATAGAACCTTCTGGCCCTCAACAAGGCCTGGTAAATGATAACCTGGCCAGAGTAGGCAACACTGTGCAGATTCCAAGTCGAGCAGATCTTCGACAACCAGAAACTGGTCCTAACCCTGGGTCCATGAACTCATTTAGTTCGCTTTTGTTATGGATCTTGGGAGGGGCCTCTTCTGAAGGCCTCAACTCATTTTTTTCAATGTTTAGAGACGTACGAGGCCAAGGGCAAGTTTATCCTGAGACCCCTAGACCTGAAAACCGCGCAGATCAGGACGTGCGATAGTAGTGGGAATCGCACTGGGAAGGGATTTGAAAGTTGGTTTTTAAGTGTCAGATCTCTGTATTCTAATCTAATCGTATAATATACGGTGGTATATTCTGAATGTTATTGTATAGAAAATGCAACATATATATATATATACAATGTCATGTATAAAATCTAGAACTTGTGTTCTTCATATAGATAAATGATTGAATTACACTATCTATCAAAATATATCCCAAGTTGAAAGCATTTGAGGCCAAGAAATTCCTGCTAAATCCCTATTAAGAGTAGAAGCATTTGAGGCCAAGAAGTTCCTGCTAAATCCCTATTAAGAGTAGAAGCATTTTAGGCCAAGAAGTTCCTGCTAAATCCCTATTAAGAGTAGAAGCATTTGAGGCCAAGAAGTTCCTGCTAAATACCTATTAAGAGTAGAAATCAACTCTTTTGAGAGGCTCATTAAATTCGTAGATTCCATTAGCAATCCAAAAAAAAAACACACGAAAAATAGAAATCAAAATAGAATAGCTAGCTTTGCATTCTTCTTACTTTCCAATCATTTTATTAGCTGCGGAACCCAAATCCTAGAGAGATTTATTTATATTATATTTTTAATATAAAAATTTTAAATATATTATTATTATTTATTATTTTCATTCACAAATATAAAATAGACAATCATTATAATAAAAAATTAAAAAAAGTATATTTTATAATTATTCTCGACGTGATTTTAAAAATCGTTGAAGAATTAGTTGATTTAGTTGATTGTAAATGTTATTAAAGAGACTTAATAATCATTCAAACAAACATCTCATGTCGGGCAATAGGTAAATCTAAACAATTAGCTATTAAAAAAACTAGCACATGTACTGCATTGTGCATTTTCAACAAGGTATGTGAAAAGAAAATTAAGAATTTTTATTTGATATGCAACAGAAAATCAACCTTATAATTAGTTAATTTTAGATATGATTTTATCATATGAATTGCAAAACTATTAGAAATGAGATTAAAACTATGGGTTTTACAATTAATTTAAAAAATAAGGTAAAATTATCAATCAACCTTTAATTTAATGATATTAAAATCGCTTCTAAAATTAAATGATCTTGAGTTTAAATTTTAATTAGAGTTAAATTAACAAAAAAATAAGGTAAAATTTTGCAACTACTAATAAGTAAAAAACTATTATTCTTCTTTTACTACTAATTAAATTTCTAATATAAATCAAACCAATTTATTTTCTCATAAGATTTATGTCTCTCCCTTAATTGCATTATTTTATACAACTTATAAAGTCCATCAAAATTTATGTGAACTTTTCCCAAGTTTGAAGTTAAAATGTATATTAAGTTTTAGAAATTATTAAGTTTCATGAAAATTCTATTTACATGCATTTACAAATTACTATAGAGTTTACCATAAAGAATCTCAAATAACTTACAAAATTTTATTATAATTTTTCTCTTCTCATATTTACCCTCAAATTTTAAGTCATATTTATTTTAAATATTAAATAAGTTATAAAATATAATTAACTCTTTTTTTCTAGGTCTTAATAAAAATATAGCACATTAATTATATCCTATTTTTAAAAAAAAAAACAAAATTAAACAAGATATATATGATGTTATAAATTTAAAAGTATTAGCATATTGTCCATATTCAAGTTTTGTTAGAATATATATTTATAATGTAAAAGGTTATTCATATATTGATAAAATTTGCATGACCATGACATTAACTAATTATGAATGAATCATATCACAAAATTTTTATGAAATGATATCATTACATATTCATGTTACTCAATTATATATTAGAAATTAAATATTTATATTTTGATAAGTTGTCAATATTATTAAATTAAGAACATAATAAATTTAATTTGAATGATAATCTAATTTTATAAGTTTTGAGATATTGGAAGAAAATTAATTATTTTAATTATAGAAGTCATTTGTAAATTAACAATTAATTTAATAACTCAATGTAACTTAATTTTTGCTTAACAAATATAATTCCATAGGTTGATTAATACATAAATAGAAAATTGATTGATCTATAGAAAGAAACAATTTTAATTCAAAAGATTAAAAATCAATATAGGAATTAATACAAGACAAAAGGAATATAAAATCAAGAACAACTTGTTTTCCATTAGAGCATGTTTGACTTTACATATAATTCCTTTTAAATCACAATCTATCAATATCTATCCCATTAATTCATTTTGTAGATTATCATCTTGAATTGAAAACCACGGCAGGCAAAGAAATGTCTGCCAAATTCTTGTTAAGAAGAGAAACAAATTCTGTTGAAGGCTTATTGAACTTGCAAGTTCTCCAGGCTTCATTTGCTAGCAAATCTGCAGCTATGTTAAACCTTCACTTACCAATCCAATCTATAAAAAAAACCACTACGAATAGAAACCAAATTAGCATAGCTAGTTGTGCATCCTTCTTGCTTGTTAAACCACCCTCCCACCAACAGAGAATCAATTTCTAATATAATTTTTCTAAAACCATTTTTCTTAGCTGTAGTGAATCTTGAATAGCAGCTGACAGTTCAGCCTCATAGCATAACATCTTCCTATATTAACAATAAACCTATCCATACTCTCTCTAAATAAACCCCTAACCCCTCCATGGCCCGGATTTATTTTCAAACACTAGAAATTTCCAACTTATAAAAAGTGTTGTCTTTCTTGCTAGTTGCGGAAATTGGGATGGTTGCCAGGTGATATGGCGAAACAGTGGCGGATCTACAATGGGTTGAGAGGGTTGTTGTGTATTACACAACAATCTCTTATTAACAATCTCTTATGTGTCTCATTTTATCTATTTTAAAAATTTTATAAAATTTTTAAAAAATTATATTTTGATAGTTTTTGATATAATGAATCTATTAATATATTTTTTATACTAAATAAAAATCATTTGGATAGGAAAAAATGTATTAGAAATTTTATGTATTATATTTAACGGTCTAAATTTAACGCATTTCTACTGAATGATTTTTATTTAGCATAAAAAATATATCAATAGATTTATTACATCAAAATATAATTTTTAAAAAATTTTATAAAATTTTTTAAATAGATAAAATGGAACACATGAGGGGCTGCTGTGTAAAAATACACAGCAACCCCCTCAACCCATCTACAGTCATGCAAGAGGCACGTGTTCTATAATTCAAAAAAAAATTTAATATAAAATTATTATTTAATTTTTATAATTTATAGAATTAATAAAATGATATTTTTATTTTAAAAAATTAATTTTTAATCTCTAATAAAATATTATTTAATTATATATTCTTTTTTTTTTTGACCCTTCAATTTTTAAATTTTTTTAAGATAAATTACCATTCAATCCCTGAAAATTTACTAAAATTAATAAAATAATACTTTTATTTTAAAAAATTAATATTTTAATATCAATTCATATTATTCCTTCCTAAAAAAATTTTGTTCTTTCTTAAATGTGAGGGAGTGGTGCCTTCCAAAAAATTCTGCGTTCGCTACTATCACTAAACAACTACAATTTTAGTATCCTGTCATTGTGGAAGTGCATTCTGCCATTGTGCTTCTGAACTCAATCAAATAGCAGATTGTGGAATCAACCAAATAACTGTCATGATTATGTGCGGATGTTATGTACTAAGCAGAAATTTTTAGACGAAACTATTACTTTTTTAAAGCAGAAATTGAGTGATATCCACCCACTCAACTAACTCACCAGGAGGACTATCTAAGAATGAAATTCCCATAGGCATTGATGACTATTACTATGTATATTACATCAATTCTGTGGGTATTAGAAAAACAAATAGAATAAGAAATCTACAATTTCAAAGTTTACTTTTAAATTAAACGATATAAAATTGATTACAGATTATACCATAGAAATTAAAATATAATTTGTATAAAAAAAATTTATTTAGTAGGTGTTTGGCAAAATTTTTTAATGTAGCGGTTAGTTTTTTAATTTTCAATAGCTATATCAAACATGTGTAGTTAATAATAGCCGCTAGCTTTTAGGTATTTAAAAGCAATAATTTAAATTTTTTGAAAAAAAATATATTTAAATAAAAAATTAAATTATCCTTTTAAAATTATATTTAAATAAAAAATAAATATTTATATTTATACTTGATTATCATTAAACAAATCATCAGCTAATAACTAACAATTTTTTTATCAAATAGTCATAATAATTAACTATTAGATAATAATAATCACTAATTGTCAGTTATTAACAAACAACTATCAGCAAGCTAACAGATAATAACTGTTAGGAACAACTAAATCAAACGAAATCTTATTTTTTTATTATTTTCAAACAAATCAACTATATAACTACCTTATTATTTTCTTCCTAATAATATAATACATTTTTTGTTAAACAATAATTTATATAATAGTGTTAGAGAAGAGTGCAATCAATGCATTAATTAATTAATATTTCCTCTCTTTTTTTCTTACCTTTCGTTAATTAATTAGAAAAATATATTATTTTCTTTAAAAAAAAAAAAAAGTGTCTATAGTTAATTATACACCCATTAACTGACTGCAAGACTAACATTGTACATTATCTATTTATCACTAAGACTAATAATGATGATCAAGAAAAACAATCTTGTAAAATACTTGAAGCTTCAGCACGTTGTTCATCCCTTAATTCCATGGGAAATTCCATGAAAAATTTTATTCTCAAATCGCCTCTCTTTCCTTCCTCTTTAGTAGGCATACCTTGGCCTTGAATAATCTTTTCAAATCCTGGAAATATATTTTCATCAAGAGATAAACACATTTTATCCCCTCCTAATAATGGAACTGAAATGGAGCAGCCAGTGAGAGCCTGCACTAAAGGAATTTCAAGTCCATACTCTAAGTCATCTCCTTCCCTTTTAAATAATGGATGTCTTTTTTCATCTATTACCAAAATTAAATCTGCTGGGTGATATCCTGGTTTTTCATCACCCTTTCCTTCAAATGTAATCTTTGTTCCTTTCTTCCACCCTGGTTGAACTCTTATCTTCACAATCTCCTCTTCTTGCTCAATTATCCTATAATAAAACATATTATAACTTTTAATTTATTCACGGTTAATTTCCTAAAAATTTTTACATTTATACGAAAAATTTTAATTCTCGGCACATAGAAAATTAATTTTCTGATTTCGTTGCTGAAGTAATTAACTTACCCGTCTACAAGAACATTTCTAGTGATCTTAATTTTCTTGATGCATCCATGGCAAAGCTCCTCTAGCGTTCACTCAAGCTTCCTCTCAATTGGTGGAGGTTTTCTCCTTACAGTTGAATGAGAGTATATAATAGGTGTGCTTCCTCTTAGGGTTGGACTTTTTGTTAGTGAGGAGATTTCAGTTCCTGATGCACACCTTCTACCAGTATTTTTTGCCCGGAGAGTATCCGGAGCTGGAGACACGCTCCTCCGGCTTGCTCTATTCGATAAGTAGGTAGGACTAGGAGAAGGTGTTCTGCTTTTTTTACTTGAACTTTTCAAGAGAACCGAAGGCCGAGAAAAGAAGCTGTCATCCATGCTGCTTTGTTGGCGATGATAAGCACCTTCTGGTGATGGCGAAACCGAATAATGATCTCTTGATGGTGGTGGTGTTGGTTCATAATCAATACTTTTTGTGCTTTCTTTAATCTTCTTCTCATTGAGGACCTGAAATATTCAAAGAAAATTTAAGTATATCAAAGAAAGAAAAAGAAAAATTATAGACATTTAATTAATGTTGTTCATTAATATATACTAATTCATGAAAATACATAAAACAATATATTTCTTAAATTTAAATTAAATTATATATATATATATATCAATTTTTCTCAGGAGTGTCTTTATCACACTAAAAATAGTGGCGGATCCAAGACCATAAAATCAAGGTTACCCATCTATATTATATTTTAATATATAAAAATTAAAATATATTAAAACATTAAATTAATAGAATGTATAGACAAAATAATCTAATTATTGATCCAATTTTAATATAAGTACATGAATTCCAAAAATTGATAAATAAAAAACAAATAATTTAATTTTTAATCCAACTTTAGATCTTTTTATATTAAATATTTAAGAAAAAATTATTACCAGAATAGTAATACCAAATATCTGATAGATTATATAAAAAAAAATGAATGAAATTTAATTTTAATAATGAAAATTTAAATAATTTATAAAATCATTGCTTATATATTTTCAATTGGAGATGATTATGATTAGAAAAAGACTTGAGTTGATTTAACAAAAAAAATTAAGTTCACGGAATTTAGTTATAATTGAAAATGAAAAAAATAAAAATAAAAAGAATAAAAAGAAATTTGAAAAAAAAAAAATAGAGTGATATATCACGAGTTAAGAGGAGTAGAAACATAGACAAGTAAAGAAAAAAAAAATTAATAATTGATGGATAAGTTGGTTGGATTTTGTTTGATTTTATTTTAATGATCATATGGATACTAATGGCTATAGATTATCCATTAATATTTGTTTATAAGTCTGAGTAATGGATTTTTCTTTAAATTTAAGTGTATTTAATTAGTACTCTGTCTATTTATATTTGTTAAATTTAATTAATGAATGTTATAATATTAATTTTTTGGGTTTAGAGGGAAGCACTAAAAAAATTTCAGGAGATCAAAAATTGACATCAAAAATTGACATCATATATATATATATATATATATATATAATTCAAGCTGTATCTATGCACATCCTAAATTATACGTAGGTCTGTCTAAATCATTCGTGGCTCTGTTACTAGTTAAAAATTATTATTTCAGATAAAATATAATTATAAAATAGTTATTTTAAATAAATATAAATAAATTAGAAAAAAAAATTATAAAATGAAAATTTGACGAAAGCTCTATTTGCTTCTGTCATTCTACGCGTCTAGTTTTCTTTTGGGTATTGATATTCCCATTCCCTTTAGTAACATCCAATAATTTGGATCTAATTAAATGGATTTGTATTAGCTTAAGTTGTATCAAATTTATAAAAAAAAATGTTTAATTCCACACACATATATATGATAATTGATATCTTATTTGAATAAATTTATTATTAATTTACCTTGTAGGCTTCATTAATTTGTTGGAATTTAGCTTGTGCTTCAGGTTTGTTAGATGGGTTCCTATCAGGATGCCATTTCATGACTAGAGATTTGTATGCTTTACACTTATCTTTAATGGTTGCACTTCTAGAAATTCCAAGAATGCTGTAATAAAAGTCTAGTGGAGTAGGCGAACGAGAACGAGGGCGATCTCCCATGAGAGACATGGTTGCTGAGAAAAGAAGCAAAAAAGGAAGAAGAAAGATTGAGAAGATGGAAAAAATTAAAACGAGAAACAAAGTGTGTGGTGATGAAATGAGGGTATGAAGCAAGAAGCTAGCCTTGTTAAGAGGGGCTTATATTAGCCACAACCTGTTTGTTTTGCTTGGAGATTGGATCATAATTCAGTTTCTTGCTATAGAGGCTTTGTAATTATATTATATACATTGTTGTTCCTATATTTAAGA
This sequence comes from Aleurites moluccanus, assembly GCA_948193065.1. Classification (NCBI taxonomy): domain Eukaryota; kingdom Viridiplantae; phylum Streptophyta; class Magnoliopsida; order Malpighiales; family Euphorbiaceae; genus Aleurites; species Aleurites moluccanus. The sequence goes on along the minus strand of CANXYC012092385.1, from coordinate 44,668 downwards.
CATTTAATTTAATTCGGTTTTATCTGTTTTACATTTGCATCATTTATCTCTAGCTTATTATTTTTTAATGTATATAAAGTTGTCTTTAATTTTTATTATTAAAAAAAATGAGGTATAATTCAAGTGAAAAGATATACTTATATTTTATAATAAGATTTCAGAATCAATCCATAGAAAATATATATATCCCAAAACGGATTTAGTCTTCTAAATCGTAAAACTAGTATGAGATATCTGATTTAAAAAAAAATAAAAATAAAAATAAAAAGTAAAGCTATCTCATTCAATCATAAAAAAAAAAATCAAAAAAAAAACTACGAGATTTTCAATCCCATGCATACAGATTGCCCAATTGGCAAGTGGTTATACTTGTGCTGTTAATTAAGTTTCTATACCCAAATGTCTCATTAAAAAAAAAATAAAAAAAAAAAGAGTTCCATACCCAAATAATTAGAGTACAAAGTAAGTATTTTAAAGTGGTAAAGGGAGATTATTTTAAAGTAAATTTCGGAATTCAAATATTAATTGAATTTTTTTTTCTAAATGTAAAAAAAAAAAAAAAAGTAGTTTCATAATAGATAAATTTTTTTCATTATATATTCTCAAAGGAAAAAAATGAAAAATAATTACTAGTGCGATAATAACAAAATGTATTAATATATTTTTTATTCTAAAATCAATAATTCTACACATAATAAATTTCTAATTGAACTCATAAAGTTAATAAAGCTTAATAAAATGGACCCATTATCCCTATCCAATTCCATTTTGGTCAATTAGTTGGAGTAATATATATTTGCAATAAGACTAATAACTTGTTCTCTTCTTCCTCAAATTTGTCATGAATATGTTTTTCTTTTTGGTGATGAGTCAAGATACAGGTTGTATTTAGCTGGGAAAGAAGTTTTATATCATTTGACAAAATCATACATCAACAAGATCTAATGCTTTTGTGATAGTAGTTGCCGACTTGCAATTGAGCAAAAAAAAAAAAACAAAAAGAAAACGATACCCTTTTTAATTGTTTGTTTATTTATATTGATGTATGTATATAATATGAATCCTTAATTTTGGTTTATTATGAGTTGCAATTGTTTTTGGGCATAAAATAAAGTTGTTATTGCACAAATTTTTTATTTTTTTTAATCTATTGAATGTATGGTCAAAACATAGAATTCTTGAAGCTAATAAGAGATGTAAAGTTAGAAAACATGAAAAATTATAACTAACAATGACAGCTACATTAAGTTATGAACCAATTCAAACGTACAATTTACAATTCAAACACATTGTTTATTTTATTATATATTAATTTTTTTTCAATAATTATAAAATTTTAAAATAATTTTGATATAAGTTTCAGCAGCCAAAGCTCTGAATCTTTGAAAAAAAGAGACAGAATTTTGGCCAAACCAAACCATATTGATATTGTCATTTCCTCATCATTTCACAAATTCCAATAAGAACATTCAATCCAAAAATCTCATCTTTTTCCTCTTTAGATGATACCCTTCTCTATTTATACATTTCAAACCAAAACCCAGAACCCAGAATTGATTAATCAGTACGTAACCCAAGCAAAAATCTTGAAGCCAAGTATAGAAATGGCGAATCTTGATTTGCTACTTGTCTTTTTACTTTCTCTCTCTGTAATCTCCCCTACCCATGAAGCACCCACCAGTTATCCTCCTTCTCGGTTTAGTAGTTTATCATCCCAATGCCCCATGGACTTTAATCATGTCTTGAAAATCCCATGGAAAAAAACTTATTGCCAAAACTATCAGCCATCAACAAACAACAATACCAATATCCAAAACGATATAGCCACCATAGACCCTTGTTGCAGGAGTCTGCTTTCTCTCATTGGGATAGGCCTTGCCAAGCATCTTAAAAGAACTTCTCTTTTTCAGCTTCCTAATTTAAATGCCTCTATTTCTTGCCTTAAAGATTTTCAAGGAATTCTTAGCTCTATATCTTTTCCTAATAATATTGTGGATGCCTGTTTTAATCCTTTGGATTTTGTTTTAACTCCTAATCTATGTGCCCATGTGCAGACAACTCAGGATTGGGTTGGTCAATTGGGTAAATCAACTATTCTCGACTCTGCTTGCAGGCCTGACCTTGTTGATCCAACTTCTTGTAGTGCATGTGTGGCAGCTGGGTCAAAAGTTCAATCTTCTTTGATATTAATCGATAAAAATGAAAATCAATCTACAGATTGTTTTTACTTTACAGTTCTTTATGCTGGTGGTATTGTTAATGAGTTTGGTCCTGAAAGTGATGGTTCTGTCACATGTATATTTGGGTTAGAATTGGATTCTAATGTGAGTTCAACTAGTAAAGGTCATTCTGCTCTTGTTTTTGGCTTGACCGGTGCTGGTGTTGCAGTTTTGGTCTTGTCTAGTTTGTTAAGATTGTGTTTCTGGTATGACAAGAAAGGGAAAAAGAAAAGGAATCCTGGATCTCCCTTTGACCTGGAGGAACAAGGGTCTAGGCCAAAACTGAGGCCAAAGACCGAGTCAATTAGGTTCAAAATTCAGGATCTTGAGAAAGCAACTGATAATTTTTCACAGAAGAATTTTATTGGTAGGGGAGGGTTTGGTTTTGTTTACAAGGGGGTTTTATATGATGGAACAACTGTAGCTGTTAAGAGGATTATTGAATCTGATTTTCAAGGTGATGCTGAATTTTGCAATGAGGTTGAGATTATTAGCAATTTGAAGCACAGGAACCTGGTGCCGCTTAGAGGGTGTTGTGTGGTTGATGAAGATGCAGAATATGCTGAGAAAGGAAGTCAAATGTATCTTGTTTATGATTATATGCCTAATGGGAATCTTGATGACTATTTGTTTCCATCTGATAATCAAATTGAGAAGAAACTACTGACTTGGCCTCAAAGAAAGAGCATAATTTTGGATGTGGCAAAGGGATTAGCTTATTTGCATAATGGAGTTCAGCCTGCTATATATCATAGAGATATTAAGGCAACAAATATATTGTTAGATGCTGATATGAGAGCAAGAGTGGCTGATTTTGGGTTGGCAAAGCAGAGTAGGGAAGGTCAGTCTCATCTCACTACAAAAGTGGCTGGAACTCATGGGTACTTGGCTCCCGAATATGCTCTTAAAGGGCAACTGACTAAGAAGAGTGATGTTTATAGCTTTGGGATTGTAGTTTTGGAGATAATGTGTGGCAGAAAAGCTCTTGATTTGTCTTCATCAGGGTCACCGCGAGCTTTTTTTATCACTGACTGGGTTTGGTCATTGGTGAAGGCTGGAAAAGTAGAAGAGGCTTTGGATTCTTCTTTGTTGAGAGAGAGTGATTCTTCAAATTCAAATCCAAAATATATAATGAAGAGGTTTGTGCTTGTTGGGATTTTGTGTGCTCATGTGACGGTGGCCTTAAGGCCTTCTATATCTAATGCTCTCAAAATGTTGGTAGGGGATATTGAAGTTCCGCCTATTCCAGATCAGCCAATACCTTCCTCTTTCGATGATGGCAGTACCTTCAGCATCTCACAAGCACTGAGTTCTCCAAAATTGCATAGTGGAGACATGCTTAGGTAAGCAAGAAAATTCAGAATTCTCATATGTGGCGTTGCCTAAATGGATGTAGAAAAATGGAGCCATGTTTATATGAGATCATTCATTCTGTTGGTTCAAGAGATTGTTTTTATACTGAAAATGAATGTGATGTTTTAAGTCTTGAACCAATGAACTGTCTCAGTTAGCATGTGGATACATATTTAAGGACCTCAAGTTAAGAGCAACAGTCTGAACCTGCAATTTCTAACAGTGTGACTATCTTTCATAAACATGAATACTTTATGTTCTGGTACATAAAAGGAGGCCTATGGGGCTTATTAGCATAACTGAAGCTTTGAAAAGAGAAGGACACTTCCACTACCAACAGAGGAATGAGTGCACTAAAGTTTGAATGTCTAGAAAATGGATGTAAAGGAAAAGTTAGAAACAACTGCCTGATAATTGAAGATATTTTTTTCTTTGAATTTTTTTTTTTTTAACTGATAGAATCTTGTTAGTCAGCAGTAGGACCACATATAGGGTCTCTGTATAGAAGGAAAATTCAAAGGAAATCACTTTGTAATTGCAATAATTAATGTACTCCTTTATTCTTTGAAATGAAAAGATCTTTTGACTCTTTTTTTTCTCTTATTCCTTTCATAAGAAAGTTTGCTATTCTCTGTTTTTGTTTGTGATTTATCATTTGCCACATATAAATATATGGATTAGAGTACTTTTCTATTGCATGTTTTGCAACTAAGGAGGTTGATGATTACCTATTTTCAAAGTTTTTCTTTTCTAGAGAGTTTTAAGCACAAACAGGATTAAATATTTCAAGAGTCCCCCACTTTCCTTTATTTGCTTAATGTTCACCTAATGGAGAATAGAGGTTTTCTGTAAATGGAAATATATGGCAGAAATACCTGTAAGATTTTGTAGTATAATGTTCAAGAGATTTTGTTGTTGGAATATTATATTAACCTTGTTATAATGGTAGCAGATAGAAGATAACAAAAAGTAAATAAGAGCTTATTTTTTAGGATGCTAACAATTGCTGGACATTGTCCATGAAGGGAAAGATTAAAAGAACATAGAATTTTATGGTGAATTTTAGTGGTTTCATGAACTGAATCATTTTATATATTACATGCTGTCATTATTGCTGCATACTAATTGAGCGTATCTTATCCATGATAAGATCACCATATCTTTTTTTCCTTCTTGTTTTGTTTCTGGAGTAAATTCACTGACATGAACTAGTTAAGATGTTATAAGCAACTCATTGGTAATGGCTTTATCCAATGTTGTACCTTTCACCAAAAAGGAAAAAAGAAAAGTTATTCAATGTTGTGTTAATGGACTTGAATGTTTTTCATTCACATAGGAAGTGATTATCCAGGCAGACTAGAATTATCGCACTCTTTCCTTCAATATATCAAGTTTTTGGAACTACAATCAACTAACACTTTTCTTCCATGGGGTAAGGAATGGTGCCTGCGAAACTGTTATTGACTGGTTGTTAGTATTCAAAGTTAGATGTTCTACTTTCATCAGTCCATGAAGAAACTGCAGGATCAATATGCTGCCTTCATATCAAACGGACAGCAGAAAGGGCAACACTACCTGAGGGCAACCATGATTTTATGACCTGACCATCTGTGCCACAATTGCTTATGTTGCAGGAACTTCAACTAGAAGGCTTGTTCAAAGGAAGAGAAGATGATCTGGGAGATGTGTACATAATACTTGGAAAGTAACGCATGAGAAAGTGGCCAAATGTGTGGAAAATTTTCATTGACTAGAAAGAGACTTTGCATGGAAAATGTGTAAAGAAAGGTGAATGGACATTTTTCCTTATTTTTTTTTTTATAAAATCTTTCCCTAATCATCTATTGAAAGCGTCAACTTCAAAACCAGTTAATCATTACCTTATAAAATCACAAGTTTTGAAGATTTTAACCGGGTGTTTGGATTTACTTAAAATAGACATATAATTACGTTTTAAAGTTTAAAAAATGTTAAACAGTTTTTTGAATATGTGGATAATTAATTCAAAACGTCGTTTTGAAATTTAAAAGCAAAAAGGAAAAAAAAAAGTTAAAAATAGTAATTTTTTTTAAAACAGTATTTTCAAAACAAACAAAGTTATTATCCAAAGAACCTTTTAATCATCTTTTATTCCATATCTTATAAAAACATACAGTTTTCCTAAATGATTTTATTTCTCATTTTATTATTATATATTTACATTATTTTTAATAAAAACATTTTAAGTAAAAATATAAATATATCTATAGAATTATCTTTAGCTATAACTAACTCCACTCAAATTAATCTTAATCACAAAATTAATTAGGATCTGCTATATAAATTCTTCATTTTCACTTTAAATATTTTTGTGTGACATTTTTTTATATAATTTTAATATAAATATAGCTTGAATTATATTTCTTATTGAAATAAAATTTATGGACTAAGTAGACAATCTTTATAGAATGATTAAATATTACCTTATAATTATGTAAATTATATAATATAAAATTTATTAAAGCTTTATTTATCTAATATTTGTAATTTATTTAGAAAAAAATAACATTAAAATGTAATTACAAAACAATATGAATTTGTAAATCAACAAGTGCAAGTGTCAAGAGGAGGATTGAAATAAAAATATTTATCTTATTTTATTTTTTAGTTGGACAATAACATTTATCAATTACATCCTTTATTGTAGTAGATTTCTTTTTTTATTATATAACCATTAATTCATGTGATATTATTAATTACATCTTTTATGAAATGATCTAACCAAATGCATGAAGATCCACCATCCATTAAAGCCTTTCTGCTTCTTTCACTCATTTCCTTCACTTTTTTCCTTTGTTCATTATCATGCTCCATCAAACACCTTATTCCTTTCTCAATCTCATCAGAATTTATAATAATTTCACTCTCCATCTTATGATCCATTTTAATTTCCACCGCCAATCCCAATTCAATCACCATTTCAAAGGCATTAAATTGTTGCTCTGCATACATTGGCCACGCGGCAATTGGAACACCATACCATATACTCTCTAGCACAGAATTCCATCCGCAATGCGAAACAAAACCTCCTATGGATGGATGGGCCAATATTTCTGCTTGTGGAGCCCATCCAATAACCTTTCCAACTCCACTCGTTTGATCTGAAAATCCGTCAGGTAAGACATCCAAATGATCTTCATAATCACTTGGAACTTCAATCTTACCCGTTGGTGGTGGTCGACGACGTAGGGACCATAAGAACCGATGTCCACTGTGTTCTAGCGCACAGGCAATCTCTTTCACTTGATCTATGCCAAAACTTCCCATGCTCCCGAAGCACAGGAAAACTACTGATGCTGGAGGCTGATTATCAAGCCATTGCATTATTTCTAGTCCTTCGTTGCTGATTTCATCTGATCCCACATTCAAAATGGGTCCCACTGGATACACAGGAGGGATGGGGATTTTAACATCAGAAAAAGAGTCGACCGCATAGGATTCCAGCTCTAAGAATGTATTTACAAAAATACCCTTACTTTCCTTGAACCTTCTAACGTTGTCCATCAAAGGATAAAACCACTGTTCGCTTAACGCAGCAGAAGGCATAACCTTAGCAGGAAACGAGTTAACCAAACTCGGCACTGCTAACTCAGCACCCGATTCCATCAACTCAGTAGGATTAATTTTTCTCTCATCATAAATCACCTGCAAATGAAGAATAAAACCAAGAAAAGCTGCACTTGAAGTAAAGAAAATATAAGAAGGAACACCAAATTCATTGGCCACATCTATCAATGCTGTGCAAAACATATCAAGAACAAACCCAGCAAGCCGTGGCGAGTCAGAAGTTGACTCAGACTGAATGATTTTAGAGACAGCTTGTCTAACATAAGGTTTCTGTCCATCAATAAAAGAAAAGACGTTAAAAATTTCAGGTTCATCTTTGGGCAAGTCAATAAATCGGATTCGGTTGGACAAAGGAGTAGAGGCTGCAAATGACTGAATGAAGTTGTTAATTTTGGATTCAAAATTAGATCGTTTGATGACAATGACAGTAATAGAAAGGTGATTATGGCGGTTAAGGAGAAGCTTTGCTGCCTCCACAGTGGATATAAGGTGGCCTATAGCAGGGGCAGGGACGAACACCAACTGTATTTTATCCATTTTCAAAACTAGACTAGGTAGATAATTTTTGCTGTGAGTCTTAGATATTCGAAGCTGCATGGCATGTATTATTTATAGTATACAATATCGTTACAAGTAGTTTTTAGCCGCCGGCGGCCAAGGGAGGAAGAGTGATATTATTGCTTGGGTATATAATATATTTGTAAGTAGTCTGTTAGTGGTTGTTTTTTTCCAGGTATGGTAATAATCATGAAGGCCAACGGACAAAGAGTGAAGTCATGGCTTTGCTGGGTTGTCCAATTGTACAAACTCATTTTTCTGTACGTTTCCAAACTCAATGAATTTAAAGGAGAAATTCTTAACTAAACCTCGTATACTATTTAAAATTATAAATTATTAATAGCTATTAAATAATATTAAATAATAATTATTATTTCCGTTCCAAAATATATATATATATATATATATATTATTCGTCTCAAAATATAGTCTTATTTTTTTTTAATTATTAATTTAATAAATAAATATTAAATATATTTTTTATTAATTTATATCAATATCATTACATATATTAATTATATTTTTATTTTTTATATATTAAAATTATAAACTTAATTAAAAATAAAAATATTTTAATTATTATAAATATTAAAAAAATAAAAAATATATAATATGAGTATTTTAAATATAAATATTTTAGAAAGAAAAAATAAAATTAATGTGATAATTAAAAATAATTAAATTTATTAATTTACACGTAAAATAAAATAAAATTATCTTTTAAGATTGGATTGAGTATTTGTAAAGTTAATATAATAATTAATTATTTAAATTATAAAATATATATTATAATTAATATATTATATATTAAATTTAGTTAAAATTAAATCATATGGTGGATTAGGTTAGAAGCAAAAGAAAATTTGGTTTGGAGTACACGTCATTGCTGACAATAGTCAATACATACAAATGATATAGTCCAATGATGTAGGACCCTTACTAATATATACTTATATTAATAAAAAAAAAATTCAACATTTAATTAATATATGATAAAATATTTTAATTAATATAATTTTTTTATTTTTTATTTTACACAATAAAAAAAAATATTAATATTTTTTTTATATATATATTCTTATCTCATTGAATAATATATATATTCAGTGTAGAAAAATTTCAAATCTCGCATAACTTATTTCTCATTTTATTATTGTGTATTTACATTTTAAAAAAAAAATTGCAAGTAAAAAAGAATATTTTCAAAAATATTTTTTAAATGAGATTTTTCAGAAAAATGGTTTCAATCTTAATATTTAATAGATTCTAATGGTTAAGAGCATCTCCAATAAGATTTTCAAATCTACAAATATCTTTATTTTAAAAAGTTAATGATAGTTTATGAATTCTAATAGGCTTTTTAATTTAAAAAAATAAAATACGAACTGGAGCTTGACTTTTTATATGTGGAGAGTCAAAATCAATTCTCTATATAAAATATTTAATATGTATATTAAATATTTTATAATTTTCAAATCAAAATAATTACTAATTATTTTTATTTTTATTTTTTTATATATATTAAAAATATAATTGCAGGGTATATATATTCTTCCTTTATGTCGAGTTCTTCCATTTTCTTCACAAATCATGAACTCTCAAAATAATTAAAATTTAGATTTTGATTGCAATGAAAATCCCCAATTTTCTATCCAAATTTCAGTATCTAATAATATATCTTTTTTCATGAACACGCAAAAATTTTAAGTATTTTTTTTACTGGAATCAAACTCTAAAAAATTAAGAGGTGGTAATTTTAGTACAGAAAAAAATATTCTCATCGTGTCGGCATGACTCAATATTAAATTATGATTATTTATTGAAAAATTAATTTTGAAGAGTCATTATATAGAGTTTTATTAGAGTTTCCAAAAAAAATTGACTTTCTATTTTAAAAAAATATAGAAAATGCTCTTTAATTTAAATATTATATTTTTTAAAATAAAGAGTTGCATTGAAGATATTTTAATATATCCATTGGTAAATATTATTCCCTTGAGAAAGTAGTAAATAAAGTGAATTTAATATAATTTTATTCTTTAGAATTTAAATGAATTCATTTCCATGTTAGAGGCGAAAAAATTAATTGATTTTTAGTCAAAAAGAAAAATAACCTAATCTACTATTAATGCATTTTCACTCCTTCAATTTCTTTACTACTCTGCCTCATTACACACCTTATTCCTCTCTCAATTTCATTACAATTCATAATTATTTCACTCTCATTCTTATAATCCATTTTAATTTTTACAACTAATCCCAATTCAATCACCATTTCAAATGTATTAAACTGTTGCTCTGCATACATTGGCCCTGTAGAATTGGAACACCATTCCAAATACTCTGGCACAGAATTTCGTCTGTAATGCAACACAAATCCTCCTACAATTGGTTTGTGGAGCCATCCAATTACCTTTCCAGTCCCAATCGTTCAACATGAATTCGAAGTTGCATTACAATATATAATTAATAATATCTTTGTAACTAGTTTATTAATAATAATTAATAATATTTTTGTATATTATTTTATTTTATATATTTAAATGATAAGATATTTTAACTAATATAATTTTTTTATTTTTTTCTCCATAATTTTTTTTTTTATTGTATATATTCTTATCTAATTGAATTTATATAAATATATGCAGAAAATTTCATTCTTAATGGTTCTCATCAGGGACAGAAGTCAAACTGATTAAATTGATCAAATTGAATTAAATTTATCAAATCAAATTAAAATCGATAATTTCATAATTATGTGATTTTGATATTAATTTAAAAAATAAAATAAACTAAAAATTCAATTTGATTTACAATTTAAACATCTCAATTTTAAATCGAACCAAATCTAAGTTATATACATATATATTACTTTTTATTATTATTATAATTAAATATATTTATTTTTTTATTTTTTGTACAATCACATAATTTTTTTAACTTAATATTAATTTAAAATTTAAAGAAAAATGGTAATTCATAAAAATTAACTAAAAATAAATAAATAAAGTATAATTTTTGATAAAAAATATAAATTTTATGTGTGTTAATTAATAAAATAGATAAATTTTACGTTTTATATTAAATTATTTTTGAAATTTTTTATTACTGATATTTTATCAATTTTTTTTTTAATTTATAATAAAATAATAATAATTTATAAAAAAAATATTTTTTTATTTAAAAAGGATAAATCAAAAGTGATTAAATTGAATTAAATTAAAATCAAATCCACAAATTAACTATAATAATAATTTAATTTTATTTAATAATTTTTTAAATTAAAAAATTAATATAATTTAATAATAATTTTTTATATCGATGAAATCAAATAGATGCGAACTCTATTTCTCATTTTGAGGTATGGGAATAATATTCATGGCAAAGAATAAAGAATGATGTCATGGCTTTGCTGGGTTATACACGTACAATGAAACATACATAAAAAATCACTATAGTATTTTTCTTTGCCCGCTCATTTGAAAATCTAAATTTTTTAAAAGTTTAATTTTTAATAAAAAATATATTATTTTAAAATAAATGAAATTATGTGAAAATTAAAATATTCATTTAATAAAATTTATTCTTAAAATTTTAAAATTAAATTTTATAAATTACTTTCCTCTAAATATAAAAAAATTAATAAAATTAAAATTATTTAAATAGAATTCACACAAAATTAATTGAGTTTTCAAAAGAAAAGTGGGTTGAGGGACGGCAACGCCTCATGTGTCCAATTTTAAATATCTAAAAATTTTTATAAAAATTTATAAAAATTATAATTTGATAGTGTTTCATATAATGAATTCAATGATGTATTTTTTATACTAAACAAAAATCAAATAGACAGTTAAAAATGTATTATAAATATATTAAATCTAGACCGTTAAATATAATACACAAAATTTATAATATATTTTTTTTATTCATTTAATTTTTATTTAACATAAAAAAATATATTATTAGATTTATTATATGAAACACAATCAAATTATATTTTTATAAATTTTTAAATATCTAAAATTAAACACATGAAAAACTGTTGTGTAAAAATAAAAGTTTGCCTTTACATTTTCGAAATTCATCTAATTAAAAGCTAATGATTAACTGGTTTTGGAGTTGACGCCTTTAATACACAATGGTTGGTACATACAAGTGATATAGTGCAAAGGTGCAGGATCGTTACTATATCTTCATATATTTGTAGATATAATATTGTAGGAAAAATGTAAAATCCCATACAGTTTTTTAAATGACTTTATTTCACATTTTATTATTATATATTGGGTTAATTATTCTAAATTTTTTGTATTTTAATTAATTATATTAAAAAATTCATATATTTTTTAAATTATATTAAAAAAATTTCATTTTAATTTTGTTAAAATTTAAAATATTTTTATTAAGTTTTTTTCAATTAAATTAATATAAAAAATTCATAATACTCATGTTGTTAATCTTCATCGGAGACAGAGCTACTAGTACTTGTATCATCATCTCTGATGGAAGTGCAGGTCAAAATTTGCAGGATTTTGAAAGAAAGAATTTTGTGAGATTTTTCAAGAAGGGAATTGAAGTGGCCTAAATATAATTTGCTCAGTGGTTGAGAACGAAAAGCTCTCGGCGTGGTAAACAAGAGAGAGGATGCGAGAGAATAAGAGAAGAAGCCATTCGATATCCTCTTGCTTCTTATTGGATGTTCTTCGAATTAAGGAGAGTATTTGGTTGGCATGATACTTGTTTATGTTAACATTAGGCACCGAGATGAAGAGCATCTTTGCGCAAGTAAACGGTTTGATTTTCACATACCCAAATCTCCTCTGCTACTTGATTTATAAGTTTGAAATCATGATATCACTCACCCCGCTCCATTTTTGCAAGGGTTTTCTCCTTGCTCTGAGATTGACGAGCTAATTTTGTTGAACCATGCCCAAATTTGATAATGTACTCCATTGCGAATTTGGGGTGGTTTCTTGGAAGATTGAGAACCTTCCATTATAGACAATTTAGGTGTTTTTGAGTGGTTAATTAAATATTAAAAAAGAAAAATAAAATTGTGAAATGAAGAAGAAGATGGGTGTGATTATGAGTTTTGTGGTGAATAAATATTAGGGGTATTTTGAGTATTTTAATTAAAAGTTAATTTTTTGGGTTTTGATTAATAGAAAAAGGTAAAAAATTAGACGGAATGATTTTATTATCTAACGGAGCTAAAATATATAAATTTTATAATATAATTTTAAAAATATATGAATTTTTTTAATATAATTAACCAAAATACAAAAATTTCAAATTAATTAACTCTTATATTTTTACATTATTTTTAACAGAAAATTTCTGAGTAAAAATATAAATATATCTTTAGAATTATTTTTAAATATTTGATCGATTTAACTTAATTTAACATTAATCTCAAAATTAATTAATATCAATTATATAAATTTTTTTTTTATATTATAAATAATTTTGCACGACGTCTTTAAATATAATTTTAAAATATACATATAGTTTGAATTATATTTCTTATTAAAATAAACTTTGTGGACTAAATAGACAATTTTATAGAATGAATAAATATCAAATTATAATTATGAAAATTATAGCTTCGTATTATTTAATTAATATTTGTAATTTATTTAGAAAGGAAAATCATAAGTTTTTAAAATTTGAACCAATTACTTATCTCATGTGCAAAAAAAAATTTAGGTAAATTTAGTCCACTCCAAAATAATAATATAAACATATCTTTAAAATTATTTTTAGATATAACCAACTCCATTCAAAATTAGTCTTAATCTCAAAATTAATTACAATCAATTATATAAATTATTCGTTTTCACTCTAAATGATTTTATGTAACATTTTCTGATATAATTTTAATATATATAAATAACTTATATTATATTTTTTATTAAAATAAAATTTATAATCTTTATAAAATGATTAAATATCAACTTATAATTATGTAAATTATATAATATAAATTTTATTAAATTTTTATATTATTTAATTAATATTTATAATTTATTTAGAAACGAATAACATTAAAATATAATTATAAAACAATATGAATTTATAAATAAAAATGGCTACGAGTCGGATTTAGATCGAATTTTATAAAATTAGAATTTAATCCATTTAATAATAAAAATATTCGTCCCACTTCAAAAGGATTTAATAGGATATATCCGTTTTATATATATATATATATATTTAAAATATTCATATAATATAATTTATATTTTATATAAAAAATAACTATAAATTAAAAAAATATAAATAAAATATTAAAAATAAAAATATATATAATCAAATTAAATCCTAATATTATCCCAATCCATATAAATATAAAAAAAAAATACACTTAGCCGTATTTATTAAATAGATAGAATAATACCTGTCATCTTCAAGTCAGGACAGGACAAATATTCATGGGTCAAGACAAAATTATAATCCCTATTTATTGATGAACAAGTGCAAGTGTCAGCAATGATGATGAGAGCAATTTAAGAAGAGAGACAAAGTTGTAGGCGACAGCCGATAGAAGGATTGAAATAAAAATTCTTAATTTTTTTTTAATTAGACTCTAATATTTATTAATTACATCATTTATTATACTCCATTTATATCATAATAATCGTTGTCTCAATTCAATTATTTTATTTTTTAATTTAAATTATATTTTTTTTAATATTATAATAATATTTTTATTAAAAAATATATAAAATATGATTAAATTAAAAAATTAAATTAAATTAAAATAATAAAAAATTAAAAAAATATAATTTGTTTTTTAGTAATCATGCACGTTTATTGTAAATGGAGAGAGTAGTAAATTTAATTTTCTTATAACTATTAATTCATGTGATATTATTAATAACATCTTTTATGAAATGATCTAACGAAATGCATGAAGATCCACCATCCATTAAAGCCTTTCTGCTTATTTCACTCATCTCCTTTCCTTTTTTCTTTTGTTCATTATCATGCTCCATCACACACCTTATTCCTTTCTCAATCTCATCAGAATTTATAATTATTTCACTGTCCATCTTATATAATCCATTTTAATTTTCACATGTTTGGTATCTATGGCTAAATATGCCATTGATATAAAAGTGCGATTGTTAAATCGCCAATCACTAAAAGCAGTTTATAGCTGCTTATGAAATTTACCGATTAAAAAGAAATTTTACCATAATCGGAATTTTTAATTGGTCAATCAAATATTATAAATTTTTTTAATTCACGATACACATATTAACAATTGATAATTAAGAGTATTTAGTTGGCTAACCAAATAGCCTCTAATCTCATTAGAATTTATAATCTTTGGAATCTTGGAGGCCGAGAATAAAAATGATGTCATGGCTTTGCTGGGTTGCACTTATCATTTGGTAATTAAGAGATTTCGCTCATTCGGAATATTCTCACATGCACAGCCATGGAGCACTGCAGAGAAATAGCCGTTGGATATATATTTTAAGGAGATCATTGATTATTGAGAGAGAAAGGAGCCAAACAACCAAGCAAGTGGTTCCTTTCATTGAAAACATTGTTTATTAGAAATTATTGAATATTAGAATGTTTAATAGAGTGGTTGTTAAATATATTATTGATGTAAAAATGCAATTCACAAATTGTCAATAGTTAAAAGCAGTTTATAATTGTTTATGAGATTTGCCGATTGAATTTTTTTTTTGCCATAATCAAAATTTTTAATTAGCCAACTAAACAACACAAATTTTTTCAATTAACGATGTATATATTATCAATCAACAATAAAAAATTTTAATTACTAAACCAAACAGCTCCTATATATATATTTTTTTCCATTGATGGTGCCATGATTACTTTTAATCATTCTCACCAGCGAATGTAGAAAGTTTAGGGGCAAAAAACACTTTATATATTTAAAAAAATGCATATAATAATAAAATAAATTTATTTAAAAAATAACAAATAATAAAATTATTAAATATATATTTTAATTAAAAATAATCAAAATCATTATAATATTATTAAAAAAAATAAAGAAAAAAATAAAAAAATTAATATTAAATATGACATGATGAATTAAATTCATCTAAAATTTTTTACGAACAAATATTATAATAATAAAATAAATTTATTTAAAAATATAAAAATAATAAAATCATCAAATATATATTTTAATTAAAAATCATTATAATATAATTAAAAAAGAAAAAAATAAATTTATCTAAAAATAAAACTAAATGTGACATCATCTGAGAATCATAATCCACAATGTGAGGTGGGGAACTGAATCAAGGGTTGAGGGTCTTTATGTATTTTTACATAATAGTCTCCTGATGTGATTCCTTTTAATTATTTAAAAATTTTTATAAAATTTTTAAAAAATTATATTTTGATAGTATTTGATATAATACATTTATTAATATATTTTTTTATACTAAACAAAAATCATTTGGACAGCTAAAAATATATTATAAATATATTAAATCTAGATCATTAAATATAATATATAAAATTTATAATATATTTTTAGCTGTCCAAATAATTTTTATTTAAAATAAAAAATATATTAAAAAATTTATTATATTAAATATTATCAAAATATAATTTTTAAAAATTTTATAAAAATGAGTCACATTGCACAACAGGTCATAACCCCTAAATTCCCCTATAATTTTTCAACAAATAGGCAGGTTGCGCTATAAAAGGGAAGGGTAAAGTGGGAAAAAAAATAAAAACAAAGCAGTTCTTTTTCTTTTTTTTAAATTAAGGCCTAGTTTAGAATAATTCATGAAAATAACTTTTCATACGAAGAAAAGTTATTTTTTTAAAAATGATATTTTTAAAAGTAATTAACTGTATATTTATATTTAGTAAAATATAATTTAAAAACTGCTCATAAATTTATAAGGGTATTTTTATCTATTAATTTTTTAAAATTAATTACGCGTTTAATTTAAAATTCAGCTATTTTGAAAAGCTCCAATTTCTAACTTATCCAAATAGTTAAATTTTAGCTATTTAGATAATTATTTTTATTAATTTTAATATTTATCAAACATTATAAACTGAATCAAAATCAGTTTCTAATCCAAAAAAAATATTTTTTTTTTCATAAACTGTGTCAAATGGAAACTAAATTTCCTTTAGGGTGAAGTCCCAATTTAGTTAAAATTTAAATCTCTACTTTGACTAAATAATTTCTTCTGACAAACTCTTTATCTAAATTATCATGAACTCATTAAATAATAGTAATAATAATAACTGTTCCTAGGTTTATTCATTTATTCTTGAGCTTATATTAGATTGTTTCTGTTTGAGGTTAAATTGATTTTTCTTTTCCTTTTTCAATATTTTCATATTTCAGATTATTTTATTTTAAAAACATTAAGTTAAATATATAGTTATGGTGTTTTTCAGAGTTAAATAAATAAATTTTTACAAAAATACTGAAAAAATAAGAAAAATTTCATTTTTACTGTTTTAAAAATATTTTTTAAAAAATACGATATATATCAAAAACATATCAAATATATACTAAATATATATCAAATATATCAAACATATATCAAAACATATAAAAAAAAGTAAAAATAAAAAAAAAATCATAAAAATAAAAAAAATAAAAAATCATATATATTTTTGTAATTTTTCCTTAAATAAATTGATTGATCCTCAAATATAAGGTCTTTATAAACTATTAATTGAGCCAAATTTTTAAGCAAATTGAGACATTTTATGATTCAATAACAATTTAGCCTTTTTCATTTTTTTTTAATTTTGCATATGAGAAAAAAAATCATCTCAACATTAACCCATCACAATATTCAAATCCAGCACAGAGAAATCACTTTGTAATTTGTATCATTTACTATAATCACTTTATAATTTGTATCTTTTACTAGACTTGTTATATTTTCAACATCGTAATTTTTATATATTAAAAATTATGATATCGCTCTTTTTATTTTGAATAAAATATTAATCATTTAATTAGAGATGTCAATGAATAAGATATGAATTAGATTTTATAAAATTTAAATTTAATATTTTTATAAATTTTAAAATTAAATTAATTTTTTTATTTTTTAATTAATAAAATTTTTATTAAAATTTTGATGTAGGATATAATTATGATTAAAATTTTAAATTAGAATAAAATTAATAAAAAAATAAAATATATTTTAAAAATATATAAAGGTTAGGATTGATTTATCACACGCACTAGTCAAAACGCTTTCCCACGCTAAAACCCCACCAATAACAAGTTACCACGTCACTAAATGACGTGTTTGCGTATTTACCCAACTAATTTACCAAATTACCCTGATCTTCCAACAGAAAGACCAAAAAGCCGTTATTAGTCAGTCTCCTCTTTCCCTTGGAGGTTGTCTCCTGCTTCACTGACTAAGCTTAAACAACTCCTTTCTCTTTCATTCGCTAATTCGCCACTCGCGCCTCTTATACATCAATGTTGGATACTTATAAGATTTGACCCGTTTCTGTTTATCCAATGAAGACCCGTTTTAGATCCGGTTTTTGTGTTATGATTGTTGTTCTTTGTGTAAGTTTTTCTGGGTTTGTTTCCATTTCTGGGGAGAATCGAAGACCCAAAAACGTGCAGGTTGCGGTTCGAGCTAAGTGGGAGGGCACTCCCGTTCTATTGGAAGCTGGGTATGTTCCATTTCTTTTGTTAATTTTATATTACCTTTTGTTTCTTTACGATTTTGGAGCTTTATGTTATTCTGGGAATTGGGTATTCGAGTTAATAATTTTTGTGAGCATTTGACGAGTTTGGAATTGGGTTGTTTATCTTTTAGCTGTTTTATGATTGAATTGGTTGTTTGTGGAGGAATTTGCAATAAAAGAAACCTTTGTGGAGGTGTTCTTCCCATACATTGATTTTATTTAATTTCTTGGCATAGTGAATTACTATCGAAGGAATGGAAGGACCTTTATTGGCAATTTATTGAAGTCTGGCTTCATGGAGAGGAGAATGAAGCTGATTCTCATACTGCTAGACATTGCCTGAAGAGAATTATAAAATATGGACGCTCACTTTTAAGTGACCAATTGGCCTCACTATTCGAGTTCTCTCTAATTCTGAGATCAGCATCCCCGAGATTGGTGCTTTACAGACAACTGGCAGAGGAGTCTCTTTCTTCTTTTCCACTTTCTGATGATAGTATTTGGAGCAATGCTGGTGGGGAAACTGTAGAAACAAGTGAGAAAAATGAAAGTAAAAGATCAGACCCTTTGCTTGTTGGTGTAAATCCTAAGAGCCCTGGTGGAAAATGTTGTTGGGTAGATACTGGTGGAGCATTGTTCTTTGATGTTGAAGAGTTGCAAGTGTGGCTTAGCAACCCTATTAAATCGTAAGCATTACTCTGGCATTTTTTCCCTAGGCTTTTATTGTCTCATTTAAATTCAGTAGCCTTAAATAGCGTGCAATTTTCTTAATTTTATTTGTTCATTTCTTGGTTGGCAGTGCGGGAGACTCATTTCAGCAGCCCGAACTATTTGATTTTGATCATATCCATTTTGATTCTCATACTAGAAGTCCAATTGCTATTCTGTATGGAGCTCTTGGAACTGAATGTTTTAGGGAATTTCATTTCACACTGGTTAAAGCTGCCAAAGAGGTCTATTTCCTGTGTTATAGAATATTTTTTAATATCTTTTTATAATCAGTCAATTTTCCTTGTCCTTGGTTTTAACTTTTCTTGCTGTTAAAATTGTTGCTTATATAATTGGACCTTTAATTTTAGGGAAGGCTGATGTGGAAAGGACTTGGTATTACCAATATCTGGAGAATATTGATGCTTTGAATGGACTATTTCACATATAATTAATTTCCTTATTTTTTAAATTGTGAAATACATAAAAAAGTGTCAATGTAAATTGTAAATAAAGCATTTCTAGCCATTTGTTATATAGGCAACATTGAACATTTTGCCATTAAATTGGGAAATTTCCAATAATTCAGCTGCATGAGTACGACAAAATGATTTTGACAACAGCTGCATTGAATCAATTGTTTGTTTTATGATCTTCCCTTGCTCATGTGTAAAATATTTTTCTTTGAATTAGAGCTTTAAATAATCATGTTGCTAAGGTTGCCTTAATAATTAAGTTTACATGGAAAATCATGGCCTATGTTTATCAATATATACTCAACTCAACTTAGCATTAATCACAAAATTAATTGAAGTCAATATGAATTCTTTGTTTCCATTTTAAACGATTTTATAGACGTTTTCTGATAATTGTAATGCCTTTAAATCATAATGCATCGAATAATGATACTATATTAGATTCCATTGGCTCATACATAAGTGGACTTATAAATGGGCAAGTGTTGGAATCTACTTGCATAAAATTAATTGGTTTGTGTTAAGTCTAACACTTACTCACTTATAAATCCTTTATTTATTTTATTATTATTAGATGTGGGATATTTTTCCCAACACACCCCTCACGTGCAATCAGGCTTTGGCCCATGGCCTAATATTAACAAGTCGGTTGACACTTGCTCATAAATAGACTGACAAATATCTCTTTTTCAGCTTCATTCCGGATTGACATTATCATCAGTTCAACAACGAGGACTCGAACATGTGTCACAAAATCTAGCCCGTTTGGGCATGAAACTTTGATATCATGTCAAAATAAATAAGAGAATAAAGTTTTGAAACAAAAGAGTTCTTGGTCTAGAAATAAAAGAGTTCTTGGTGTCCCTCTCCTTGTTCTGATGTCCTCTATTTATAATATTCTAGGGGCATATTTACAGGAGTGGAAGTTCCACAAATATTGCCCTATGATCTGTCTATACAACTGCCATATTGACTAAGTTGTTGATTATTAGGAGATGTAGTTGCTGATTTTGTGCTTCTGAGATTTTCTTGTTGATTATTGATTGTATGCTGTTGACAAGATCTACTTATTTCTTTCTTCCTCTAATTTATCAGGATGTGTTCAACTTTCCTAACTAGAACGTCTCTGCTTCACATGCTCAAACTATCTTAACTCCATTCTCTCATCTTGTCCTAAACTCACTTTATTTTTAATACTTTCATTACGTATGTTATCCATTATTGTATGACCAAACATCCATCTTAGCATCCTTATCTCGTGTTTATCAATATATAATTCCTTAAATGTTAATGCCTAAAGTCTAGGTACAGTTGTGTAGAATAATAAAAGAAAGGGCGGTTTGCCAAAATTCTGATGGTAGAATTGCATTTCTTGGTGCATAATTATTTTCTTCTTGGAAATAACTGACTAAAGCTTATTAGTTCACAGTGCTAAAATTCTGCATATAGAATTGCATTTCTTGGTGCATCAGTGGCTTATGCTCCTCATCTCTTTTTTGCTTTGTCTTACTGAATGCTTAATTATCTCGTCAATTTACTTATCAATATCTGAACTGCTTTTTGATATTTCTGGGTTTGAGCCTAAGCTCTCGTTACAGTTCATTAGTTTGGAATAATTTCTGAAATAAAATGCTTCTAGCTATTTAAAATTTTTATCCTGCTAGCTTGGGTGGAAAACATTTCTCAAAGAATCATAAATGCCCTGAGTATTCAGTCTTGTCCATGTTGTCTTCCATTTGTGCATCTGTTTTTCTTTAATATTTCCCTGCTGATAATTTTGATCAAATTTTCTAGGGGAGGGTAAAATATGTAGTTAGACCTGTTTTACCCTCTGGCTGTGAAGCAAAAGTTGTCCATTGTGGTGCTATTGGTGCCAAAGACTCTGTAAATTTGGGTGGTTATGGCATTGAACTTGCATTGAAGAATATGGAGTACAAAGCTATGGATGACAGTGCAATTAAGAAAGGTTAGAATGCTGATTAATGCTGTGTGTTTCTTAATTAATATTCTGCACTCTAAAAGAAAATTTTCATTCCTTAAGAGCCAATCCGGTATTATTGTTTCTCTTTCATGCTTACTGTGTACTTGTCTGTGTAGCTTTCTTTATTAATTTGATAAGTAAATGCAATTCTACAACTTTTATGGATAAATATTGTTTTCATTATTATTGGTTTGTGAAAATTTATTTATAAAAAAAGTAAGCAAAGAGAAAGGGTACATTCTATATGTAAAAACGGACAACAAAAAAGAGTCTATGTCAAACTTTGTGCTAAGATTTTAGAAGTCCCAAAATTTCTGAAATAGCATGGCTGAAGTTAGGTGGCAAAAAATCCTTGAAAAAATTCATTCTAAAAGTTTTACATGATCTATTACTACATTTTTGTGTCTTGAATTTCCTTAAGATTTTGCTTTAACAAGATTTGTCACACTAATATTAATCCTTGGACCACCTAACAATCTGCAATTCCATGCCTGCTAGATGGATGATCAAATATAAATAGGGACAGAACTTTACACAAGACAGTGGGCAACAAAAGCGAGATTTCATTTCATGGTTAAACACAATTGCATAGTAAATGATCCATCATTTCTCCATGCCATTTGCATATAAAATTCAAATTGACCACAAATCTATTCTTCGTTGCCAAATTTTTAGCTGCAAGAAATAATCCCGTCCTGTTAATGTATAAAAATATAAATGAAGAAGAAAACTTTGTTCATCAAGTTTTAAGCTGTGTATCATGGAGCAGCTTTGCATAGAAGCAGAGCTTCCTTTGGAGTTAAGTTTGAGTACTGAATGCTGTCAACTTGTTACAAGAACTTGTTTCTCTTTCCAAAACATTTTAAAAGGATTTTGTGGTGAGCTTTTCTTCAGCTTAACTTTTAGCTCATCTTGGATATGCTGCTCTATAGCTGCCATGGTATCACTGTTGGTGACTGTTGAGCACAAATGCGGAACCTGTCTTTAAGTCATATTAAATGCAATAAATTTTGTTCTAGAATAAATTTCACTTTGTTATTTATCTTTGAAGGCATATTGCCAATTCACCATAGAGTGTTTCTACGAAGTATGCACTCCCAACACCCATCTAATTAACTGGAAGCTTGCTTATCTGGACAGTGACTGAGATCTTCAAACCATTCACCTTTTTCTACACATTACCCTTCATAAACTTTCTTGTTCTGCTGCATACCTTCAAGCGACTACTTACCTAAACCTAAACAAATACTCTGAATTTGCATTTTCCAAGTTTCCCCATGTTCTGTGGATGCTTCTGGGTATTTATATCGTAAATTTAAATTTTAAAGCCAATATCTTGAAAGGATTGGTGATGATGGATGGTTTACCTTTTTGTCAGACTTGTCAGCAATTCATTCTGGTATGGTCGATGTATCATTAAAGTTTTCAGCCTCTTGATGTTTTTAGTACGAATATTATACTTGGTATTCATATTTTACCATTCTGTCGTGGAAATATATTCTCCCTGTGAACTTGAGGCTTGAGTTGCAGGTGTCACTTTAGAAGATCCACGGACTGAAGATCTTAGCCAAGAAGTTAGAGGGTTCATTTTTTCAAAAATACTGGTTTGTTATCCCTAAAAGTTGCTTATACATTATTGTTGTTTTATTTTTTTTTGACCTGGTTGTATTATCTGTTACAAGTCATGACAGCTTTATACACCACTATTCTCCTCCCCCCTTCTCTATTATTTTAGGATTTTACTCGCCTCCTGATGATTAATTATTTATTCAGTACAGAAATTTGATATTTGTATTAAGTATTTTGTAAAGTAGGAATGGTCAATAAGCATGAAATTATTTATCACATTAGATTGTTGTTTTGCATTAATGGTTTATTATGACTATGTATCATGTTACTTTTGCCTTGATGATAAGTTGACTTTAAATAAGTTGATTCATAACCTTGATTGACTTCTGTGCCTGTGGGGTTGGGGGGTCTTTCTGTTGATTACGAGCATGCCTAATGCAAATAGAACAATTCAAATACATGATGATTTATGAAATTTCAAGTGTGGTTGGTTGAATGACTCTTGGACAGAAAAAGCATTGTGTGAATTAATAATGTATTGAATCTCCAATAAAATTATGGAAGTTTTATAATTTAGCTCAGGAAAAGGGGGTGTGAATCTCATCCTCAATTTAAAACAGAAATGATTAAAGAAGCCTTTGTCTAGTTCTGCATTTTATATACCATTTCTGGCAACTTTGATTATCATTGGCATGGAAAAGCACTTTTGAACTTCCCATATGTGGCTGAAACCTGTCTTCATCATCTTGATCTATAAATGCAATATTGTCCAAGCTTCTTTATTTATGTATTGCTCAAATGTTAGATCCGCTCGCAGACATTGTGTTTTTATCTGGCAGCATCGATTAATTGAAATTTTTGGCCATAGGAAAGCGAAAACTTGTGATTTAAGGAGTCAAAGCCATGGGGATTTTTCATGATAATAAAATGGTCCTTATGGAATAAAGCAAGAGGTAGTTTTTATTCTTTGGGGAATTCTTTGAAAAAGTTTGATAGAAGAAAGGTAAATGTTTTAAAGTTTGATAGAAGAAAAGTAAATGTTTTTCATGGAATTATGCCCTTTGTTTTTGGTTTGTTGCTCTAGGTCACTGTAACCTCTATTTCTTGTGTATAAGGATATATTATTTTAATTTTTTCCATTCACTTTTTCCTTCCAACCCAAGGGGACATGCCAACAGTAAAGGCATGAGATCTCTATTAGGAGGTCTCAGGTTTGGATCTTGCTAGGTGGGCATGGGGGTTTGGGAAGTAGAGAGATACATTGTTAGCTCATGTAATGGACCAAAAAAAAAATTTAGATATTAGAGTGAGATTGACACAAGTTTAACTGGATTTCCCAAAAAACGTTCTCCTTTCTCTATTTTCCTTCTTTTGACTTGTGAAAGCTATTGGTCTAAGTGACTGATGTTTCATATTGAATTATCTATAATGAAACGTTGTGTTTCAGATTATTTTGTAAGCACTCGAAATTGGCTTCCTGTAATTTATTTTTCTTTTATGTCTTCATATGCAGGAACGCAAACCTGAGCTTACATCCGAGATAATGGCTTTCCGAGACTATCTACTTTCATCAACGATATCTGATACACTTGATGTTTGGGAACTAAAAGGTATCTGCAATTTAAGTCTATCTTCTTGATGGTTTAGTCAAACTCTATTTTCTCTAATGTTCTCCTTTTCAACAGATTTAGGACATCAAACAGCACAAAGAATAGTTCATGCCTCTGATCCTCTGCAGTCAATGCAGGAAATCAACCAAAATTTTCCTAGTGTAGTTTCTTCTTTGTCTCGCATGAAGGTATGTGCACACACTTGCATTTGATAAATATGAAATAGCTGCTGATATATTGAATTTGTACTCCAAAGAGTATCTACTGTAGGTGATTCTGATGAAGCTGCTTGAATATTATTTTTTTGCAGCTCAGTGTTTCGGTTAAAGATGAAATAACAGCAAACCAAAGAATGATTCCTCCTGGCAAGTCCCTAATGGCTCTGAATGGCGCTTTAATCAATATTGAGGATATTGACCTTTATCTGTAATGTTTTTGCGCTTATTAGACTTCCCCCTCTTTTCTTCCTGAAGATTATATCAATTGTGAATTTCTTGCATTCTTTATATTTATTCCATTCTAAATCTGAAGTTCTGGCAGCTGCCATTGTTCAATATCATACTTGAATACTTTTTAACTGCTGAACCTTACGGACATCGACTATGCTTCTCATGTTTAAAACCATGAGCCATTTGATTATATTTTCTCCTCTCTTTTTCCTCTCAACAGAGCTTCTGCAATATTAGTTCCATAGTTAAGGAAGCATGCTTTATTTTGGTTTATTGCCAGTTAATACTATACTCTTTGTTGGCCTTAAGGTTGTGCTTTGGTATCTGATTGACTAAGCCAATAGTTTAACGTGCATGCATAATTATCAATAAAATAATATATGCATGTGCTACGCTTCACAATTCATGATGTACGATAATTTTGCCTTTCTATGTGCCATTACTTTTCACAAATGTAAAGGAAGGGAGAAGGTGAAGTAGGATATTTATGTTTCTTCTAAGTAATGCTGTCCAATAGTATTGTTCTGGGGCTTATGTATTGGAAAATTCAGGTTAACACAATTTAGGAGTCAGGTTTTGTGAATGTTTGATTGATGCCATAATTAAATTCAAATGCTCACCATCTAAAATTTTATTTACAGCAATGATACAGATTTAGAGTGTGTGTGTGTAATGGAGTTACTTTAAGAGTTCATCTTCCAAATAGGTTGAACCTCAGAAAGGGGGCTTTGCATATGCTGATAACTGGCTTATAAAGACCCAAGTAAATTTAGAAAGATGAATTCTGAGAGCCAAAAATTGTAGCTTAATTGGCTTTAGTGACTCATGACAGCTTTAGTCAGTTGCATTTCTTGACCCTTAAAACTACATCCTGGATCCTTATCTCTGCTATATATGCATTGTTATTTCGGTACTTCGTAACTACTTTTGATATTGCTTTCTGATATTTTTTTTTAGGTTGGTAGATATGGTCCAGCAAGAGCTGTTATTGGCTAATCAATTTTCAAAATTGAAGGTGAATGGTGCTTAATCTCTTGTTAGTTAGCTGGAATATGGATATGGAACAAGTAAAGAAGGCATGAAAGTAGTGAGTGCGGGAGAAAAATAAAGAAGAAAAACACAAATTCAAATTTCAATTGAAATTCAAACTGTTTTTCTCTCCTCATTAACATACTAGGATATCCTACATATGCACTTATCTATTACAAAGCAGGAAATAAATTAAAAAAAAAAGTGAAATCAGAATATGAAAACCTCCTAATTAGTTTAAATTATTTATTTTTATTGAAAGGATTAATTTAAATTATTTTGTCAGTGGGATTTATGCTGAAATCAACCAAGCCTTAATCCCAATTTATATGGAATTGGCTATGTGGATCTTTTGCCCCCCACCCCCATTAGAAAGGTCTAATGCTGCTAAATTCTTATTCACAATTGCATCCCACATCATTTAGCATCTACTCTTCATCTTCCTTTGCCAAATATGATAATTAATATGAAATATCTAAATTAACATTGAGATCTCCTACAATTTCTAATTTTCCAAAGTAAGAAATTGATCTTCTACAATTTCTAATTTTCCAAAGTAAGAAATTAATCTCCTACAATTTCTAATTTTCCAAAGTAATAAATCTTAAATAATCAAATAATTCTAAAATGTGAGATTGATTCCCCATCAAATAGTATGCATTATGAGTGCCCAAATAAAGTATAAAGCAGTTTGTTTGTGTGACTCAGTATTTATTTCTAAATACATGTTACACAAAATGTAAGCACTTTTATATAAGCAGGTAAAAGAAAAGCTAGATGGTTGGAAAAGAAGTAAAGCAGTATAACTGTGCTGTAAAATCAGCCTTTTTTTTGTGTGTGTGTATGTTAATAAAATCTCTCATAAGTATCTTCAAATAGTCGAGGAAATAACTAAACTCTGAAATGTGAGGATTCTGTATAAGTAGCTTCTAATCCTTTTAAATAGTGAATGCAAAAGGAAAGAAGCCTAAAATGTTTGCATTAAATTCTGGAGGTGTTTGGGGTGGAGACTGTAGATGATTTTCAGTGAGGAAATTAAATCTCAAATCTTATACTTTACTGATTTATGTGAAAAATAAAATTTCGAAGGCTTCAAGTAAATAACCAGTGGTGCTTACCTTGTAGTGTCCTAGGATAGGTTTAATTTGTCAAAATGGATTATGGTTTCTGACATTAACTTCAAAATTATTCTGAATTAATTCAAGCGGTTGGTGCTGCTAATCTTTTAGGTTCCGCCTAGTGTAATTCGTAAACTCTTGTCAACAATGTCCCCTCCCGAGTCGAATATGTTTCGAGTTGATTTTCGATCAACTCATGTTCATTATCTGAATAACTTGGAAGAGGATGCTATGTATAAGCGATGGCGAAGCAATATAAATGAGGTAGATTTCTTTTTCTCTACACTCTTTTCCCTTGAGACTATGATGATTTCGTTAGTCCAAATTCCTTGAAAATATTGCTTGTAATTCTTTGTTTAGATTTTAATGCCTGTCTTCCCTGGGCAACTACGTTACATCCGCAAAAACTTGTTCCATGCAGTTTATGTTCTTGATCCAGCCACCAGTTGCGGTCTTGAGGCAAGTTCTTTCTCACCATTGTAACTACGACCTTAGCCCTGTCACTTCTGCCAAATTTTTTATTATATTTGTTGTTGTGAGCCTGCAGTCCATTGATATGATTATATCCTTGTATGAGAACAACTATCCAATGAGATTTGGGTTGCTGCTGTATTCTTCTAAGTTTATCAACAAAATTGAAGTGGCTGGTGCTGACCTCCATTCATCTTCTGTGGAGAATGACAGCCAAACCCAGGAGGACATGTCGAGCTTGGTATTTATTCTTTCATTTTCCTTTTCCCTTGTTTTCTCTTTATATTATCCTTTTCACAACTTTCTCATGCGTATGCTCATCAGGCTGCTTTCTTGTTCATCTCTTTGATTCTTGATAACTGTGGTGCTTATGAATTTCATTATCAACAATATGTTTTGCAGATCATTGGTCTTTTCATTTATATCAAGGAAAACTATGGAATCCAAACAGCTTTTCAGTTCCTGAGCAATGTAAGAATAATGCTCCAGTCTTTGGCAACGCATATTTTTAACACTTTCTGGGACAGTAGCTGCTTGATTAAGAACAAGTAAATAACCTTCCGGTTTAGTGCTGGAATAGCTTTTCTCTTGGATTAATTTCTATGTTGTGCTTTACTGATAAAAAGAAAATTAGTCATAAATTTTGCTCTTTTTTTTTCCTTTTCTTTTTTGGCATTTTAGTCCACTAGGAATCCTTTGATGTTAATTATTAAAGGAAATGCTAAGGACTCTGGAAACAATGGATTAGTTTCTTGACAATTCAATATGATGATAGGGGCCATTGTTCAGTGTAATGGTAAAAATCTGACTGCCAAATTCACATATTAGTTCAAGTATGGATGGCTGCTGCATCACTGCAAAATGCTAAATGTTAGAACTAATTGTGGGTTATCCCTCTTCAAGGCAGCACAGACACAACACAAGATGACACAGACATGCTAGCATGGCTATTCTTAAGAAATTAGTACATGACATAGGAGGGACAAATTTTAAATATGAAATATATAATAATTCCAATTTAAGTTATAAGATGAATTTATTTAACTCAAATATGAAATTAAATTATTTCCATAATATTTGCCACACGTTTTAAGTTGAAGATCTAACCGATCATAAATATTATTCATAAAACAAATTGTTGTTGAAAGTCAGTTTATTCATATTTTACTCATATAGTCTTATAAATTTAAAAAATTTCAAATTAAGCCATGTATTGTACTCAAAAATTATCTCAGCGGTCTTCCTGGAGTGTCCTTGCCGTGCCCAAACCATGTCAAAATAAAAAAAATTGAAATTAAAAATTAAAAATTCTAATTTCAACCTTTAAATTTCTGATAATTTGAAATGGCTGCAAGGAGCTCTTTCAATTGAAAATTTCCCTATCTTCTTATTGTTTAGTGACAGGCTGACAGCTAGCTATTGAAAAAGTTTCAATTTGTCTCAAAAGAAGCTATTCCATGTATATATGTGGCAGGTAAATAGATTACGCATGGAGTCGGTGGAGTCTGTAGAAGATTCTCCTGAGATGCACCATGTGGAAGGTGCATTTGTAGAAACAGTTCTGTAAGTTTTTAAGGGTTTTTTATGGTAACTTCTACAATATTGCAGTCTTGCCGGCCTTCTGTTATGTAATTCTTTATAGAAGATATGTTTCTTTTGCCTTAATCTGTATGACCTTTCCAATAAGTGTTCCCATTTTCTTTCTGTAGACCGAAGGCAACAACTCCACCTCAAGACATATTGCTAAAACTGGAAAAGGAGAAAACTTATAATGAGTTGTCACAAGAAAGCTCCCTGTTTGTTTTTAAGCTGGGTTTGTACAAACTTCAGTGCTGCCTCTTGATGAATGGGCTTGTTGTTGATTCTGGTGAGGTAATGTTTGTGGTTTTAAATTACAGCTGTCCCTTTATTTCTGAGCTCATAAATTATGGTTTTCATATTATGTGGAATTCTGGTTATATCCTTTTACAATAGGCTTGGAATTTTCAGTTGGATAACTTACATTTAGAGAAGTTAAATAATTTCTGAGATACAGTTGTGCCGGTTGATGAAACCAAATGTTCTTCTTTTAATGTTGTTAGTGTGCAATATATTTATGGCTAATATTTCTCTTTCCTGGGTTGGGCAATTACGACTTGTGCTTGTTTGTGTTATTCATCTTTAATTGAATGCTGTTGTGGCACTATTCTTTTTGACCTTTGTTGTAAAACTGTCTCAATATCAAATTTTATTTTACTATGTACAGGAGGCTCTTATGAATGCCATGAATGACGAGCTTCCTAGAATACAAGAGCAAGTTTACTATGGTCACATAAATTCTCGTACTGATGTCTTGGATAAATTTTTGTCAGAAAGCAGTATTAGCCGCTATAATCCTCAGGTAAATCATTCCAAGATTTTTGTTGCTTGATTTTCTTTTTCCAGTGACTATCAATATTGTTATACACCCCTTATTTATCAATATTTGCTGATGTTTACTTGTAGATCATTGCTGAGGGCAAGGCCAAACCCAGGTTCGTTTCCCTGAGTTCATCAGTTTCTGAAGGGGAATCTGTGATTAATGATGTTAGCTACTTGCATTCTCCTAACAGTAAGCAGACTTATTCTGAGAGCAGGGCATTCCGCCGATAATCTTTCTTAGTTATTGCAACATGGCTTATTATTACTTTTTTTTTATGACCAATTGTTGCAGCTGTAGATGATATGAAGCCTGTAACTCAACTTCTTATTCTTGATGTCACATCAATGAGAGGGATAAAGTTACTTCGTGAAGGAATTCATTATCTGGTTATTCTTCATGATTAAGATTCTAAATATCTGCTTGTTAACCTTTTTTGCATCAGAACTATTTATCATTGCTACATCTTTTATGGCATCTACACTGCCATTGATGTCCTTTTGATGTTTGCATCATGATACAGATGCGAGGGTCTAAAGTTGCTCGCTTGGGTGTTATATTCAATGCCAATCCAGATCCTGATTTACCTGCTCTGCTTTTTGTGAAGGTTTTCGAAATTACTGTGTCATCTTATAGGTTTGTTATGTTCTGTGAAGTTGATCTTGTTTCTCTAGAAACTGTTTTGGCTGCATCAATCAAGTATATGCTTGATATTAACCATTTGCTTGCTTGCTATGTCATATCTTGCAGTCATAAAAAAAATGTGCTGAACTTTTTGGAACATCTAAGCACATTCTATGAGCAAAATTACATCCTTGCATCTTCTGTAGCAACTGAAAGCGCAGCATTTATAAACAAGGTCTATGAGCTTGCTAATGCAAATGAGTTATCACTAAAGGCCTACGAATCCGCTCTTCCTTATTTTTCTATTGACATAATGAGAAAACATTTGAATAAGGTATATGCTATAAGTTGCCTTTGTGCTGACGAGTGACCTTTTTCTTGTTTCCTATTCTGTCTGCTATATATTATCTTATTCATGTTTTAGCAACAAATTTAGTCCTAGCTTCCTATAAATTAACTCTCTTTTCTTTTCATTTCTTAATTTTTGGTTTGAGTTGTTTGGAGTTGGTTCAGCATGTTTATGGTGTACAGATTGACTGGTTCTTTGTTAGCAATTTGCACTTGTGATCATCAGCAAGAAAATTTATCACCAACTGTTTACTATGTGATATACAGGTTGCGCATTCTTTGTACAGGCAGCTAGGACTTGAGGCTGGTGTTAATGCAGTCATTACCAATGGAAGGGTTAGTCTTAATTTGGCTCTGTAAAACCTTAAGGATACTAGTTTGAGTAATGCTGCACATGGTGACTAACTGTGCATAGTTAGTGGGTTATTTTTACATCCTTATCCTTATATAAATGAAGAAAATAATTAAGTGGAGGGCAATTTAGTCTTTCATCCCTCTCACTATGCATAGTTAGTAAATATACCAAGCCCATTTGTACTAGTTTAATGGGATTAAAGTTCTCATTATTTGTTTTTTAAGCACTGCATTATTTATAAATTTGATTCAACTTCAATGTTCATTGTTTACTTAGGTTTTCACATCATAATTTGACATTGTATAGGTGACAGTTCTGAATGATGAAAAGACCTTTTTGAGCCATGATCTAAATCTTCTGGAGTCTCTGGAATTTAAGCAAAGAATAAAGCATATTGCAGAAATTATTGAAGAAGTGCATTGGCAAGATATAGACCCTGACATGCTAACAAGGTTTGTTTGATTTTTGGTCCTTGCTCTGTCTCTCCCAAATAACAAAGCCCTGGATTCCATTTCCTTGTTTGGGTTATTTAGTTAACTGTATTTAACAAGCAGCTAGATAAGGAAAAATCTTTTTTGTTTATTTGATGGGCATAAAAGTATACATACGGATCCAACATTGAAAGGTGCTGGCTGGAGATGCTCTGTGGTTCATTGGCTTAACAAATATGCCACTGATCTCTGCTATGCACTGATGTGGGATTTGGGTTAGGATGAGAAATCCTAGTTAGGGGTGTTGGGAGGGTTGCGGGTGCATGTTATCTATCCTTTCTCTCGCGAAGGATAATAGTATTCAGATTGGAAAAGTTAGTTTGATTAATGAAGCTATTGTTTCTCAATGAGTACTTAAAATAATATTGGTTTCTCCATGTAATCACCCAAGTTAGTGGGATCGAGAATACTTGTATAAAGCATCCATTCCATCTTTCTTTTATGTTCAAGGAAATATGCTGGAAACATGGCTCAGATAATCTCGTCGAACAATTTTTTTCAGTAATAATTCTTCCTCACCCATTTTCTAAAGCCACCTAAAGGTTTCTCAATTTCTTCCTATACCCCTGCTATTATTCCAGTTGCTTCCATATTGACCATAATGTTTCTTCTAGTCAAATTCACCTCTTTGGATTCAAATTTTTTCTGGTATGGTCTCCTTTTATATTCTTTTCCCGCATATCTAGTGTTCTCAGTTGAACCAATACCCAGATATATTCTTTCTAGTTTCTTCAATTAGTTTGTTTATTGGCATACACATAAAATGAAGAAGTTGATGAGAACTTGGCTGACTGGACAAGCCAACAAGGTTTTTGATTAATTCTCTTTGTGACCATTGATGTATTGCTGCTAATATTTTCAATCTGTCCCTTTTCCCACTCATTTAAGGCCATATCCATATTATTCCATCTGAAGTCTTTTTAGTCTTGACAAATACTGTCAGTTCATTTGAGAAGTTGTTAGCTGATATAATTCCTTCATATAAGATTTAGTAGTTTTTCAACATCTTATTTTTTTGAGTTGGAAATTATAATGGAAGTTTATATTGATTTTACTAATATCACATGCAGCAAATTTGTTAGTGACATTGTTATGTCTGTGTCATCTGCAATGGTTTTGCGGGATCGAAGTTCTGAAAGTGCTCGTTTTGAGGTTTTGAGTGCAGAATATAGGTAACAATTATATTTTCCTATCATGTTGATGATTTTGTTTTCAATTTCTTTTTTCATGGGTACAGGATTAGTGTTATTTTTTACTTTTCTGAGCTATGTGATGAGTGCAATGACATCAGTGGAGCCAATGTATTCATAAGCTTTCTCACGTTGTAATATAGCAGATACTAAATGTACAAGTTGTGATTCTGTCTATTAGTTTTCTAGTTTGAATTTTTCTTGAGTTTCTTATAAAGAATTCAGTTAACATCTATTTCTCCAATTTTGTAATTGTAGTCTCTACTCTCAAGTAAGAAGAGAATTCTATCAATGCTTCCATATTTATCACTGGAAACCTGTTTGTCAGTTGCATCTCATTTGTCATTTGTCACATTTACTACTACTATTGTGAAGGAAATTAGTAAATTATTAGCATACTACATTTCAATGGCAGAGGTCAGTTGAGCATGTATAATGATATGGTGACTCCATGATGATGTGTTACTAAGCTTTAATATTACATTATTAGGCAATTAATTAATTTTTCTTTCTCAATTCTCTTAGGGCAAACTTTTCTGTTGGTATCATATAATGTGCTTACTTATTTGTCTATAGCTTCATTAATACTAGCATTTCTCAATTTTGACTTTCAACAATTTATTGGTCTTAAATCCAATCCTTTTCCTGTTTTGGTGCAGTGCTGTTATAATAGAAAATGAAAATGCTAGTGTTCAGATTGACGCTGTAGTTGATCCTTTAAGTCCAATTGGTCAGAAGGTGGCTGCACTGCTTAGAGTTCTAAGGCAATACATTCAACCAAGCATGAGAATTGTACTAAACCCTATGGTGAGTCAAAATTCCCTGTATCCCACTCTTTCTGTCCGTCATTTCTTCTTGTTTTTTCTTTTCAAAAAATTGCTATGGGAGGCTATTGCCACTTACTCCAGTAGGACTTGGGATCTCTGTACAATCATTATGAATAATTCTTCATAGCCCAGCTGGTGGTATTAGGAAGTTGTCAAGGCAGAACAGAGTTGATCCAAACTAGAGGTCAACCAATCCACAAAGTTGTTTGCTTCTTTAAGTGCACAGTAACATAACATGATCATTCCTTCATATTAGATCTCAAATGGCAATATTTCATCTATTTATTTGAATCAAAGAGATAGGTTGGTTTGCTTCAGAGTTGGTTCTTTAATTTTTTGTGGGAAAAAGTTGTGTTTTTGGCTGCTACATGATGGGCATATGCTTCTAGAGCTTTTAGATGTGTTTCTTCAAGTGTTATCCATCTTGATAGGAGGGTTTAACCTGTTTTTATGTTCTTATTTGTAGTTGTTCGTTAAGTTGTTTAGGAGGATTCCTTGTCCTTCCATTCTTTCTCAATAAATTTTTTTCTCTACCCCCACTCCCCAAAATAAAAAAGAAAAAGCAAAAAGAGCAATTGGTATCCCATTGATATTGGCATTAAAAGAAGTATTACGTGAAGAAAAGGTGTTAAGGATGTTGTGAAGGCTGAAGAAGTATTAATTTCTAAAGAAAAATGCGGGTTACTTCGGGTAATTGCAGATTCAAGATGTCCTACTAATTTAAAAACATTTTCTATCTTTTTTAATGAGTATCTGCTTCAGGGTATGAAAATGATCAGGCACAATAAGTGGCCCATGACTGATCTAAAGCAAAGTCAAACTTTGTTTTGCTCAAACAAGATGGTTACTCTTTGGCTTTTATGTTTCTTTGTTATGGAGAAAGATGTTGCTATGTTTACTGTCTAACTCTGATGGATGAAGCTTTTTTCTTGATTAACCATGTGGTTAGAAACAGCCAATTTAGGCAGAAATGCTGAAGATAGGACTCTATTTATGTGCTTTTTAATAAGTTCATATTTTTGGCAGAGTTCTCTTGTTGATCTTCCATTGAAGAATTTCTACAGATATGTAGTACCAACCATGGTATGCATCTGATTTTTTTTTTTTATAAAAAAAAACACTAGTTTTGGGTTTCCATTTCTGGTCTCTTATTTTTGCTATGATTTTTCAGGATGACTTCAGCAGTACCGATTACACAGTTAATGGCCCTAAAGCTTTTTTCGCTAATATGCCATTGTCAAAAACCCTTACCATGAATCTTGATGTTCCTGAGCCATGGCTTGTTGAGCCTGTTATTGCCGTGTATGTTCCTTCCCTGGTCGCATGCATTCTGAATACTTGTTATATGGTCTCCTTTTCAACATATAGTGCTAAAGTTTTGGAGGTTAATTGTTATTGTTGACATTAATCTTTGTGGCTTATTGTTGTTCTCTTTGCTCATGCCAAATGTTTCAGCCATGACTTGGATAACATTTTGCTTGAAAACTTGGGGGACACAAGGACGTTGCAGGCAGTATTTGAACTTGAAGCTCTTGTCCTTACAGGTGAGATTGTGTTCCTGTGAGACTATTTATGATTCTGGTTTTTATGTAACAAATGGGGAGTGAATTCGCCAAATTAAAGAAGTCACATGGTTCACTTTTCTTATTACCATCCCATTTAATATAGGTCATTGTTCTGAGAAAGATCAAGATCCCCCCCGAGGTCTTCAGCTAATTCTTGGAACTAAGAGTACGCCCCACTTAGTTGATACTATTGTGATGGCCAATTTGGGTTATTGGCAAATGAAAGTCTCTCCTGGAGTATGGTACCTTCAACTTGCTCCAGGTCGAAGCTCTGAGCTTTATGTTCTAAAGGAAGACAGTGCTGGAAGTTTTGATAAGCTTTTGTCAAAACGTATCACCATAAATGATTTACGGGGCAAAGGAGTTCATTTGGAAGTTGCAAAGAAGAAGGGAATGGAGCATGAGAAATTGCTGGTTTCTAGTGATGATGATAACCATTCACATGGGAAAAGAAAAGTGAGTTCTCACAACTATTAGCTGATATATCTAGTCCAAAATAATAAGCTTAGGCAGAGAAAATTAGGCTAAGATGTGTAGCCTAACAAATTGTCTGTCTAAAGTTTTTACAGGGAACAAAAAATAACTGGAATGCTAACTTTTTGAAATGGGCTTCTGGTTTTATTGGTGGGCGAGGCAAGACGGATGAGAACACTTTAGCAGTGAGTTATCTTTCATTTGTTCATGTATTTTTTTTCTTTTATATTTTTTCTTCAGCATGTGAATCCATGTCTTGTTTGGAATGCTTCAAAACAATGTACAGAGGCTCACATTTTTGTAATAAAATATTTCACAATCACTGTTTTACTAATTTTTGCTGCTTGAGAAATGTAAGAATGTGCTTTTTTTTTTTTTTGAAACTTTGCTTACTATGCAATTCGATAATCTCTATATCAAGCAGTGGTGTTTATGTATTTCATTTTCATTTTTTATTGAATTGTATGCTATAATTTTTGGATGTTTCTTGTTAGAATTCATACTTATTGAAAGCTAATATTTGTTGAAAGCTAAAGCATAAGCCTTGGATAATAACATGACAATATAGTCATCTTGAAAATGTGTATTGCCATTGAGGACAATGTCCTTTAAGCTAATATCCTTTGGGAAATGCAAGTGGTCTTCTTTGACTGCATATTCTCATACTTGGCTCTGCTGCTTTGCTTCCGGTACTGACATTTGTCTTTGGTTATGTGAACTAGCATCTAAATTCAAGCTATGAATTGTTTGTGATCACATCCTTTGATGTAACTGGAGATTAAATTCTTATGCATTTTTTTTGTCTGAAAATGAGTATAACATTTTCTCTCAAGGGCTTGGAAGAACAAATTTCCCAAGCTTTGCATCTTTGAGGCTTTGGTTATGAGACTCGCTCTTAAATTTTCATTTGGGTCATGAAAAATTTATGATCACATCTTTTGCTGGAACTGGGGAACATATTCATATGCATTTGCTTTATCTGCTATGCTTTGAAAGTATTGCTTAATTTGACATTTTCTCATCAGGAGCATGGGAAGGGTGGCCGGCGAGGAAAGCCAATTAATATTTTTTCTATTGCTTCTGGACATCTGTAAGTGTGCCTTTATTTTTATTTTTTTATTTTTAATTTGCTGTATAACTGAAGTTAGTTCTGAACTGAAAATAACTCATTATTATTTCTGAGCTTTGGTGTGTCACTGGTTTCGTTCAGTATGTAGTCTATGATATTTAAAGTATTTAACTGGCGCAAATTTTCTTTTAGAGAAACGAGCTATGCCATAAACAATAAATCAACCATACCTATGACTTGAAGCAAAAATCTTACAATGATGAAAAGTTCTTGTTAATTCACTCCAATAATCTCATGTCTTAAGTAGCACAAAAATAATAGCCTGTGAACTTGATTGAATTTGCTTAAGTTCGTAATATTTGACAATTATTAGGTTGTTGATTTTGGTTGTAGAATGTTTAAGAGGAAGACCATGGTATTATGTAGAATATTTGGTATTTGCATGCTGTGCAGCAGAAGATATTAACCACTTCCTTTGTGTTTTCAGCTTTTCCTCCAAAATGTAACAGATGAAAACTTGGAAGTTGTGAATTTTTCTTTCTCCATTTGAATCCCCCACTTTTAATGATGGTGAAAAATAAACAAGGAACAGAAACTGAGAGAAGATGTACAAAAGAGAGATGAAGTTAGTCTTCCATGATTTTCATTTTGTAGGATAGACAAAGTAAAATACAAAGAGAGGAGAGCAGTATAACTGAATTGATGGAACTAAAACTAGAAGATCAGAAAATGACCAAAAAAAAAAAAAACTCTGCCTGTTTTCCTCTTCAATTTCAATTATGTTTAGAGAGAGTTTAACAGTGTCTATAGCTCTTGGTTGTGGGGCTTAAATCTATGCTATCAACAAACAAGGTTCTTCCACATTTATTATTATGCAACTGGTTGACTACTTGCAAATATAAGTTGCTTTCTTTTTTTTTTTAGATGCATACACAGGTTGCTTGCTGTGCCATAGTGCATGTGGAGCAATTGTGTGAACTCCTAGGCATGTGATAATAGTCCAATAACATCAAATTTATCATTGGGTAACCAATGATTGTAATTTATGGAAAGTGTGCTATTTCTTATATTGTTTTATAAACTTGCATGGGAGCATAATTTTTTGACTCATCAGGTTTCTCCTGAGCCATTCCCGCATCAGAGTTTTTGTACAGGAATTATTTTTTCCATCACTTCTCTATCTCATCCCTTCACCCACTCTCTCATGGACCCTTGTAGATATAAACATTCACGTGCCTGCCTGTGTACTGATCCCAAAGTAAAGCATTAATATTTATCTAATGATCTTATGATGCCTTTTGGGCTTTGGCAGATATGAACGATTCCTTAAAATCATGATTCTAAGTGTCTTGAAGAACACTGATCGTCCGGTGAAATTTTGGTTTATAAAGAACTATCTTTCTCCCCAATTTAAGGTCAAATTTATTTAATTTTCCCTCATTGTTTTTATACTTTACCTTTTATTAGGTTGTCTAACTTGCAAGTAATCTTTGATCGTTGATAAAACGTCCAGGACGTAATTCCGCATATGGCACGAGAATGTGGTTTTGAATATGAACTGATTACCTATAAATGGCCTTCCTGGTTGCATAAGCAGAAAGAGAAGCAGCGAATTATTTGGGCATATAAAATTTTATTCCTTGATGTTATCTTTCCTCTTTCTTTGGAGAAGGTGTTAGTGTCTTTTATACTTCTATCATTCTTTCATTTCTCCTGACTTCACATTTATTAGGTTTGTTCCTGAAACACATCAATTTGCCCATTTGCAGGTTATATTTGTTGATGCAGATCAGGTTGTGCGGGCAGATATGGGAGAACTTTATGACATGGATATAGAAGGAAGACCTCTTGCATACACACCCTTCTGTGACAACAACAAGGATATGGACGGATACCGATTTTGGAGACAAGTAAAAACTTTTTCTTTTCTTTTTTTCTTTTTCCTCTTATAGTTTGTATAATTTTAATCTTAGGTTGATAGTCACTTGTGCTGTTTAATGCCCAATATTGCATCTCTTCTTGCTCACTTGTTCCCCTTGTTTTTTTGGAAACAGGGTTTCTGGAAAGAGCATTTAAGGGGAAAGTCATACCATATAAGGTTTGCAATCATTTCCGTGAATTTATTTTTCATGATAAATGAGTTTATTCTTTACTTTTAACTTTTTCTCGTAAGCTAAAGGCTTTGTTTGCTGCAATTCATGCAGTGCTTTATATGTTGTTGATTTGGTAAAATTCCGGGAAACAGCGGCTGGAGATAATCTGAGAGTTTTTTATGAAACTCTCAGCAAGGATCCTAATAGTCTAGCCAATTTAGATCAAGTAAGATATTAGCTTGATGTTCCTTTTCAGTTTTGCTTGATGTGCCTTCTTAATTCTCATATTTCACAATCTTTTCTTTGCCAGATTTATTGATTTCATTATAATATAATGTTACAGAAAATTTTTCGTCCTCATGAGGATGTTGACAGTGCACAACCTTATATAGTGCTACAAGTCTCTCCACCTGTCATCTGCTGCTTAATAATTTTTAATATCACCTTCAACTTAAGAGTGTGTTCCTGTTTTCAGGATCTTCCAAACTATGCTCAGCATACGGTACCAATATTTTCACTTCCCCAAGAATGGCTATGGTGTGAATCATGGTGCGGTAATGCCACAAAATCCAAAGCAAAAACTATAGATCTTTGCAATAACCCTATGACAAAGGAACCCAAGCTTCAGGTAACTATACAATTTTGTTTTTAGCTTTGTCGCTCCATGATATACAATCATCATGCATATCCATTATTATTCTGCATAAAATGCTCTCCTCATTTTCACTTCTTGCAGGGTGCAAAAAGAATAGTTTCTGAATGGGTAGATCTCGACTCTGAGGCAAGACAATTCACTGCAAAAATCTTAGGTGATGAAGTGGATCTGAAAGAGTCTATTGCCTCCCCCAGTGAATCACAGATCTCTGCAACTGACAGCTCCTCGAAGGAAGACAAGGCAGAATTATGAATATGATATTACATACAATTTCAGTTCGAGTTCATGACAACAATCTTTTCTTGGAGGCTAGGCACATCTGATGCAGCTTCCCCTTAAAAGTTTACCATTTCAACCAGGAATGTGTTTGGTAACAAGAAAATTATGGTTCCACATTTTCCTGCAAAATGATACATATAAAATGACTGCTGCAATTACATATAGGGTTATGAACACTTCAGGACCTGTACAACTCATTTATTTGAAACCTGTAGAACTGAATAGCACCCACCATTATCATCAGCCTGCCCTCCATTCTACAAACTTAACGCAGAGTAGACGCCTGAATTTTTGAGGCCGAGCAATTCTGAGAAGGTGGACCTATTTATAGCCAAATTGACTGGAAATTGAGAAATTTTGGTGTATATTTTCAATGGTAATAGTGTAGTCTAAAAGTGGTTTTTCTTTTATAAATCATTGTTTGTTTAAATTTAATAGTAATAATGAATTTACTTAGATACATGTTTGCAACTAATTACAAATTTTCAATTAATTTAATTGATACATTATAATATAAAAATTCTATTTTTTTAATATTTATTAGACTTGACTAAAATTTATGATATTATAATCTATTAATATTCTTTTTTTTTTTTTTAATTTTTCTTATTTTTTAAATTTTAAGAGATAAATCCCATAAAATATAAATATAAATATTATAATATTATGAATCCGTCACACGAACATTGTTAAGATTTTTGTTCCACTTGAATTAAAGATGGAGGATATTATATGATTCATTTTGTTAAAATATATTTCATAATCTCCTAATAAAACTTTCGAATCAGAGGATATATATATATATATATATATATATATATTTTACTTTTTTTCAGATATTATATATATTAATATATATATATATAAATAATTGATATAATAATTTTGTATATTTTATTTTTTAAAAAAATTATTTAACACCAAATTTTCTAAACTCCTTGGTTCAACCTATTTTATAATTTTGCATAATATAATTGTTTTTTTAGAAAAATAATATTTAATAATTAGTATAATAAAACTATATAGAAATATAAAATATATTATAATTTCTAAAAATAATTTAAAATTAATGAATAATATTATAAATGATAATAATAACAATCTTAGTAGAAAAATGAATTCGGAAACAAATAATAAAGCTACTATTTACACTCATATTTTTTTTTTATAAGTTTGATTGAACACAAAACAAAAAACTATTACACTTTAGATTGTTCTAATAACTAAAGAAACCAATACAAATTAAAGAAAAAAGTTCATCAACAAGGGGATAATAAAGATGAAGGAAAATCAGTATTTAAAAAGAAAAAAATAATAATAAATCTGAATTATTACTGTTAAATACTGAAAAATCTAGAAGGGAGAAAAAAACAAAAAATAAATAGTTGACTACCGACTTAAAAGAGAGACCCCGACAGTGTACTTGACGGAAAATATTAGGACAGTAAAACTGGTTAAATTGAATTGAATTAATTAAATTATATTAATAATTTTTAGTTATTTATTTTAATTTTAATTTAAAAAGTATAATAAATTAAAATTTTGATTTAATTTATAATTTAAATATTTTTTTTAAATTAAATTAAATTAAAAATAATTAAATGAATTAAATAAAATTAAATAGATATTTTAATTTAAAAAATTAAAAAAAAAAGATTTAATTTAATAAAAATCTTTTAAATCTATAAAATCAAACCGATGCGATTTCAAAAAGATGTGAAGGAATATATATTCGAATGTTAGAGTTGTTTGATTTTTTTAAACAAAATTTTGAATTCAAATTTTATAAATAAAAAAAATAAATATTAAAATTTTTTTTCTTTCTTATAGATTTTATTAATCTCGATTTTAAATTAATCGAAATCTAATGTGATTGTCAAATATAAAGGGATTTGACAATAATATATTTATATATATAGTTTTCTTTAATATATTTATTTTTCGGTACTTTCGATTGGTATCCAAATTGGATCGATTAATTCGAATCACGCTTTGGTGGGATACATTATGGAGGTAACGCTCCTAACAATATTTTTTATGTTCTCAAGGATCGAACTCGAGATCTCTGATTAAGTGAACTCAAATCCTTTTCACTTAAAATTGATATTTTTATTTGCATATTTTAAGTACATCTAAAACAATATGTTTTTCGGAAAATAATATAAGAACTTACTTTTTATGTGAAAAAAATGTACTATTACAGCAAATTAGATGAAAATTAATGATTTATTGTCCTTTGTTCACATTCACTTTCTGCAAAGTTTTAATGCCTTGGAGTTTCATAATTTAAACACAATTTCTGAATAGGCTGTTTTTGGTCTTCCCAATCACAGAATAACAATACAAAAAAACATTACAAAGATTTAAAACACATTTTAATTGATTTTTCTATTATACACCCACCATTCAAGCTCTTTGTAGTCAATAACTACTCATTTTCACAAACGTTCATAGTAATTTTTCAATGCCAAACTATAATAATTAATATACTTAGTCGAAAATTTGTGCTTTGCGTAATTTAATATTTAATTTTTTAATTAATTTTTATATCATATAAAATTAAAAATATATAAATATTATTTTAATAATATAAATATAAAATTATTATATGTTTTGTATAAATAATAATTATTATTTTAATAGATTGGTATTTATTTATTTCTCTTATATTGTTATTTTTATTTTTTTTACTTAATCTATTTAAAAATTAAAATTAAAATTTTATATTAAATATCCTATTAATTACTAAATATTTATTTTTAATCATTTTTGTAAAACCAAAAATGAAAAAAAAAAAAAAAATTGTATGATAAAGGATTTTTATAGTAGGCTTCCAGGAAACTCCACCAAGAAAGGGGAGAAATATTCTCCCACCATGATGAACATGTTGAGGGTTTAACTCACTTTGGTGCAATTTAATATTCTTTTATTAGTCCTTTATATTAGAAATTAGAAGTTAAATGTTTTTCTAAGCATATTCTCTCTTATGATATGTGGTAGAAAACGCGTGTACTGAACAATTTTTGGTGTCCACTTTTTTTACTAATAAACAGAATCAAATTAATTATTAAGAATTTTATATTTCATTTAGTAATTCATCTCATATTTTATATATCTTTACATGTGTCACTTCATTAATAAAAAATTATTAATTATTAAAATATTAAATAAAAATAATATGATATATATAAAAATATATGAGACAAAAAATTAAATATTAAATAAAACAAAAAATTCGATCATGAAGTTGCGTATTCTTTATCAATATATAATCAAATTGATAATAACTTATGGAATTGAGATTGCCATGAACTCAAGAAATTAATTTTAAAAATTGAAAAATTTTTATGTAAAAAATTGAGTTTGGATGAGTTAAATAATTTTTTTTTTCTTTTTTTATAAATTTGTTGTATATGGCTCATACTGAAACAAAGGGACAGATGCTGAAGTGGAGTGTAGCGAGTGAACGGAGTGTAGCGACAGCATTTGTCCAATTGGGGAATATCCTAGTTGTGTGCGGATTCGATTAGTGGCCCCCACGGTATGATACAGGATAATTATGTAAATGTACCATGGGTTATATATATTTAATGTATTTGTTACCCTAGATAATCTATCTCTCTGAATAATAATAATTCAGCCGCTCTGCTCCCGAGGACGTAGGCACATTGTCGAATCTCGTTAATTCTTATGTTCTTTATCTTACTGTTCTGCTTGATCGTTTTTATTCTTGTGTTTCTATAGCCTGTTTTTCAACAAGTGGTATTAGAGCAAGTTGAGATGGCTGTTCAAGGTGCGAAATTCGAAGTGGTTAAGTTCGATGGAACTGGTAATTTCGGATTGTGGCAAACAAGGGTAAAGGATCTGTTGGCGCAGCAAGGGATCCTCAAGGCTTTGCGGGCTCCGAAACCAGCGAATATTGAGGATGAGGATTGGGAAGAATTGCAGCAACGAGCAGCAGGAACCATACGGCTGTGTCTGGCAGATGAAATCATGTATCACGTAATGAATCTAAAAACTCCTAGAGAAGTATGCAAGAAATTGGAGAATCAGTTTATGTCCAAATCCCTAACGAACAAACTGTATCTGAAGCAGAGACTCTATGGGTTGAAGATGCAGGAGGGTTCAGATTTGGCACAGCACTTGAATGTCTTCAATCAAATAATCACAGATTTAGCTCTGCTTGATGTGACTATTGAGGATGAAGACGGAGCAATGATTTTGTTGTGTTCATTGCCTTCTTCATATGAACACCTGGTGACTACTCTTACATATGGAAATGAAACAATCAGAGTTGATGAGATTACTGTTGCCATGTTGGCTCACAACCAACGAAAACAGAATGTAGGGGAAAGATCTCATGGTGACAGTTTATATGTTAGGGGTAATCAGGATCGTGGAAGGAAGCAAGAGAATGAGGGATCTGGAAAACGAAATTCCAGATCAAAGTCTAAGGGCAAAAAGACG
>CANXYC012092384.1:0-36861 GCA_948193065.1 Aleurites moluccanus | reverse complement strand
TAAAAATTAATATATATTATATATTATCTTATTTTAGTATATTAAAAATTTCGGGTTTTTATAAATAAAAAAAAAAATATTTTTATATATATATATATATATATATATATATATATATATATATATATATATATATATATATATATATATATATATAAAAGGAGGGAATCATTTTAAAATGAGTTTGAAATAATTAATTGATAAAA
Source organism: Aleurites moluccanus (assembly GCA_948193065.1). Taxonomy (NCBI): domain Eukaryota; kingdom Viridiplantae; phylum Streptophyta; class Magnoliopsida; order Malpighiales; family Euphorbiaceae; genus Aleurites; species Aleurites moluccanus. The sequence goes on along the minus strand of CANXYC012092384.1, from coordinate 36,655 downwards.
GGAAATTAAAATATTAAATTTAATAAGAATATTTTAATTTTCTAAAATTTATTGATTTAAAATTATGAATTTCATTTGAAAATAGCAACTATTTTGATAAAATTTAGTTTAGTTATTACCCATTTTTCATATTTAATTATTTAGAATTATAAATAAATTTAAATTTAAAACAAATATAAAATTATGAATTTATAAATAAATTTTATAAAATTCATTTATATCCCGTCGAGCAGGGAAAATTATTAATAAGGTTTTAATCATAGATAAATACAGGAATTTATGTGGGTATATATATATATAACCTATTTATTATATCCCAACAATTCCTGTCTTGTATTGTTAAAATTTTTTCTAAAATATATTAATTATATGTTTTTGTAAATTACTATATTAATTTTATAATAATAATATGTATATGATTTGAGTGGTAATAATTTATTTTTTTTTAAATAAGATTTCGAATTTGACAAATTCGTTAAATTTAATAAATTTGAATATTATATGATCATATAAAAAAATATATATATATATATATTTTAATTTTAAAAATTTTAATAAATTTATTAAAAAATTATTATTTTTTCAGTGATGAGTATAATAATAATTCTAAATATATCCTTAGCCATTGATGTCTAAAAGCAAGTGAGATGCCATCTTATAGTTCAGGTGGATTAAGGTCAGATTAGAAGAGAAAACCCATTAATTTATAGAAATTTTTTACCTTATTCACTTAAATTTAATTTATATATATATATATATATATATATATATATATTTATTCATTTGAATAAAATTTTTTATAAAAAGAATTTTATATATTCATTCAAAATTAATTTTCTAATTTTCACACTGTATGAAGGAGACATGTATGTGTATGTAGCCTAACCATATCACAGACAATTGAAACAGAGACATCAGCCATTGATGAGTTTTCAATATCTATAATCTGTTTTCCGGAAAATGACAAATTGTATGCTAAAAGTCATATAAATTAGTTTTTTGTGATTAGTTTTTTGCTCTCTCCTTTTTATTTGTATCACCAAAAATGAATTTACAGATGTTTAAATATTATAACTAAAGCGATTTTATATTAATAATTTAGTATCAAATGTCTGTTTCATTGCATTAATTTGAATCCTAATCTAACTTTTTAACATATTTTTAATTTATAAAAAATATTTGTAACTAAAACCTTTTAGAATATTTCACAATTATAAAATTATATTAAAATTATTATTTTTATTTTATAATGATTTTTATTTATTTACTTTTAAATTATTATCGTAAAATATATATATATACACACACATGTACTCTTTAACTATTATACAATAAAATAAATTCTAAAATAATAATAAAAGATAAATAAAAATTTATTATTATTTATTAAATATAATTATCTATTTTTTTTCTCATTTATATAAATGTGTATAATATTTTGGAAAAATTAATTATTGAACTTTTATTTATAAATTTATTAATATTCTAAATTATAAAATTTTTGTTATTTAATATTGTAATAAAAAAAGATTAAAAAATATGTGTATATATTTATATATATATTAATCTTATAATTAAATATATTAATTAATATCATATTATTAAATTTATAATAAAATTAATTAATTAATTAATCTACTCATTTAATTGAATTAATTTTAGTATTTAATTGATTTCAAATCAATTTTCAATTGAATTCAATTCATTTAATTTAATAAGGTGGCAACAATTTAGCATTATTTTTTATTTTTTTATTTTAGTTTTAGGATTATATGATAAGATTAGCATTCAATATTTTAAAGTTATTAGTCAATAACATTTAATTTGGTTGAGAATAATAAAGAACAATCTACCAATACCATATATCATAACATTCAAATTTTCTTATATATTATATTAGGTTTTGGAAGAGCTTATAGTTTACATTTTTTATTGCTAGATTGCCAAGTCTAATCTAATTTAACCTTTTTATTAAACCTCTCAAAAGTTTAACACAATTTAAATTGGGTTGGATTTGGAGAGGAAGTCTTTTTTCTTCAAGGAAACATTCCTAAGTAATCCCAACAATGAAGATTTGAAATCTCAATCACAAACTTTAGATTTTTGTTTCTTTTGAAAATCTAAATATTCATTAATTAATTAAATAAAGTAATATAGAATTATAAAATTTTATAATATTATAATTTCTCGAAATTAATATTAAAACAAATCAATAATACAAATAAAAATAATAATAATCTCAACTTAAAAAATTTGATAGTACCCTATAATTAATAATATTTATTTTTCGATTTTTCGGATGATTTTTCTATAAATTTAATATAAACACTAACAAAAATATATTTAATATAAAAAATAAGACTTACAATTCTGATTGTACTATTAATCAAATGATAAATCAATGAAAAAAGAAAAAATCCATCATTAAAGGGATAAAAATCATAAATAAAAAAACCACCAAAAAGGAAAATGTTAAAGTAAATTATATATGTTAAAAAAATAAATCTAAATATTATTTAATAAATAAAATTAAAACTAGATAAAAATAAATAAAATGATTCCCAAGAAAATAATGAGAAAAAAAAATTATAGAGAATGAAGAGATTCTCTCTAAAATCATAGAAAAAATAAATGTTGAATTATAGAATTTTTTTAGTGAAATTTTTATATTTAAATCTCATTAAAAGTGACATAAAGATTAAGGATGATAATTTTACTCATCTTGATTTGAATATGAATATTTATCTTATTTAATAAATGAGACAGAGTAATTTTTTTAATGTAATATATATATATATAAAAATGATATTAAAAATAGTTTTTAAATAAAAATATATATATATATATATAAATGAGTATTACATGCCTCTTATAGTTATCTACTCCGTCTCGCCCCATTTTGATATTTTCTATTTTTAAATTGCTTGAATTTAAATTTTATAAAATTCATCCTAAATTCATTTTATTAATAATAATTTTTTTTATTTTTTTATTATATACAAGTACATATTCAATTAGTTCGATTTAATTTTTTTACAAAATTAAAAAATAAAATAAAAGGAAAGTTAATCCAAATTGAAATTCATAAATAATTAAATCAAGCTAAAATAATTAAGAAAATTAAAATTCAACTGAAACAATTGAATTTAAAAAAATATATATATAAATAAAATATATTTTTATTAATTTTAATAAATATAAATAGACATATAATTCAATTTAATTCGATTTTTTTTTTATTTTTCGACCATCAAAATTTGAATTAAAATAATCAAATTTTATTAAAAAAATAAAATTGAATTAATCTAAATTTAAAGCAAAATTGAAAAACCAAAAGACATGGATTGGATTTTTATTTTTATTTCACTTTAAACAAGTACTTAACCCAATATTTTATGTAACTCGTCTAATAAAAAAAATAAATAATACACGTTACTTAATTTGGTCAATTTATTGGTAGGCTTAAACCTTATTTTATTATAAGGTTAAAGAAAAAAATTATTTTAATTTTTTATATAAATTTATTATTTTCTTGTGGCGATGGCTTAAAAGTGAATAATATTAATAATAATATTATTATTATTATTTAAAAGATATGATGGGACTACAAACTAAAAAGAAGAAAAATCTTTGTGAATCTAAATTTCCAATCATATATTAATTAGTCAAACTAATAAACTAATGATGAAGAAAGCTGAAAAATGGTTAAAAAATCTTAAAAAGAAGAAACACGAAATGGGTAAAGCCATTAATAGCATTGGTCCCCAACATGTGGAGGAGTGTGTGATGGGCTACATTGGGGCCGTACAAAAACAAATCCTTTAATCCGATCAAATCGGTTAATTCATTTAAATGAACTCAAAAAATATAGTTTGCAAATATATAAGATAAATTATGGCTAAAAAACAAGCAAATTAAATTTTCGATTTCATTTGTAGTTTAATAAAATTTAAAATATTATAACCCGAAACAATATGAAGAATTAAATATATTATAAATTATTAAATTATAATAATATAAAAGAGACTATTAACTCAATAATCCATCAAAATATTTAATAATTTTTGTTATAAAATATATAAATATTAAGAATTTTTTTTAACTATTTTAACATTTATTTTTTCTTAATTAAGTACAATCATTTTTTTATTATTTTAATATAAATCTTCTAATTAAATATAATTATCTCATTATTTTTTAAAAAATAATTAATGTTTTTATTTTTTTAAATTTACATTAATTATATAAGGTCTAATATATTAGGGTATTATTATAATATTAAAATAAAATATAATTTAAATTATAAAATATGATAATTAAATTGGGATATATAAAAAAAATTAAGACATTTATTTTAAGAGATAATTTCATAGTAATTTTATTTATTAAAATATTATATTTTCATTTTAATAGTCATAACTTTAATTTAAATAGAATTAATATATATATATATATATATATATATATATATATATATAATTTTTATTTTTTATAATTTTAAAAATTAAAATAAGTAATAAAAATAATTTAAATTTAAAATTGATAAAATTTAAAATGATTTAAATTATATTCAATATAATTTTTAATAAAATAAATTTAAAATTATTAATTTCATGTCATTTTAGTTTAATTTTAATTTGATGGATTTGATATGATATATTATACACAAACCACGTAAATCAACTTATGTGAGGCTAAATTCATCAATTTTTTTTTTTGTGTGTGTGAATTGCTTGAAAAATCACAATCTCTATCCTTTTAGACTAGGCCACATAAACATGGGCACCCACTTTCACATGTCGGGCCAACCTAAAAACAACTGAACGGCAAGTACAACTGTGATCGTTTTGGGTTTGTATGGGAGGGCTAAAGACTCTAACACCCTTTTCCAGTTTTTTCAGTCAGTTGTCTCAATTACTTGCATGTGTGCCATGTGTGCTATATGTCACGTGAAAGAGAGAGTACTACCATTTGTAAAAACAAAAACATTCAATAGGTGTTTAAACTTTTAATTTTCATGTATTTATTAATATGGAGAAAAATATTTTATTGAAAATATTTATCAATAATTTTTAAATTTTTGTGTTATAATTTATAAAAATTTTAAACAGTTAAATATTATTATTATTATTTCAATAGTATTTAAAATGTTTGAAGAATAATTTCAATTTCAATGTCTAATAGACATTATAACATATTAATTAGAAAAAAATTATTGAGAAATTCAAGAATTATTTTGGTTATTAAAAAAATTTATTGTTATCATGTATAATAAAGTCAGGAATTTATTTTTGGGTGGACTAAGATTTAAAATTTTTGTATAAATGTAAAAAAATTCAGAAAATTAATTTTGGGTGGACCAAAATTATCTAAAATATTGAATTTTAATGAATTTTGTAAAAAAAATTTTAATAAATCTTAAGAATTTTTTTGGATTTGGGTGATTCGGACCCATTTGGGTTTAGACTACTTTCGTCCCTGATTTTTATTCACTTTTTATTAGATTTGGTCTCATATTAAGGCTCAGTTTGACACAACTTATAAAAATAGGTTTTCTTATGGAGAAAAGTTATTTTTCTAAAAGTAATATTTTCAAAAGTAATTAGCTATATATTTATATTTTATAAAATACAATTTAAAAACTACTTATAAATTTATAAGGGTATTTTTGTTTATTAATTTTTTAAAATTAGCTACGCGTTTAATCTAAAATTCAGCTTTCCTGAAAAGCTCAAATTTCTAACTTATCCAAAAAGCTGAATTTTAGCTATCTAGATAATTGTTTTTATTAATTTTGATATTTACCAAACACTAAAAACTAAGCTAAAATTAGCTTCTCACCCAAAAAAATTATTTTTTCCTCTTCATAAGCTGTGCTAAACGGGCACTAAGTGATTTTTATTATAAAAGTGATTGTTAAATTGGTCCTAAAATAATATAAATAAAATTATAATATTTATCTATGAAATAAGGAAAAAAATATCACTAACTACATATGTAAATATAATAGCAACCGATTTTTTCATAAAAAGAAAAGCAGACGCGGGAAATTAGAAACAGAATTTTGGTAAGCCACGGAAGCAGAGCAGCAGCCAGTTAGTTGGACTTGGATTGTAGCTACCAAATTGTAGTTTTGTTAAATCATAACTTTTTTAAAAAAAGGGTTAAATAGAAATTAGATTAATTAATAAATTAATTAAAAGATAAATGTTGAATAATTATGTTAGTGTCAAGAAATAGCAGATTTTAGAAGGGAAAGGAGAGGAAGAAGGACAAGTGTAAGAGAAAGAGTTTTGAGGGATAGGGAATTGATTGGGTAGTAGCCAGTAGTTGCGGTAAAAGCAAATGGGTTTCACGAGAAACTTGGCTTATCTTCTCTAAAATTTATTCCAAAACTCTTTTTAATTTGCCTTGTTATTATTGCATTTACTTTTTCCAAATGCAAAACGGCTGCCAATTTATTTTTTTTTTTTAAAGGGAAAAACGGTAGTAAAATCAACAAAAATAAAAGATAACTAAAATTAATTATATGATTTTATTTAATATTATTATTTGAAACTTAAATTACTATTATAAAAAAAAATATATCCGCTTATTTTTTAAAAATGTTTTAGGGGATGTTTGGTAAAACGATTACTAAATGTGCGATTGTTATAAAAGTGCGATTAGCGAAGCAGTTTATAACTGTTTATGAAATTTATCAATTAAAAATAAATTTTGTTATAATCAAAGTTTTTAATTGACCAATCAAATAATATAAATTTTTTTAATTGACGACGCGTATGTTGCAATCGAGAATTAAGAGTATTTAGTTGGTTAACCAAACAGCTCTTTAATTGTGAATATTTTTCAATAAATAATATGACGTATAAAAAAATATCAAATAAAATATGAAACATATAAAAAAAATAAAAAATTCCAACTACTCATTAATAATTTGATTCAAATATATTTAAAAAAAATAATACCCACAATGAAATTAACGTATTTGCCGTGTTTAATGACACATAACCTTATTTTTTACCACTATGTTAAGACAACAATCAAACTTGACTCAACTTATATTAAAATTTAATTAATACAAAAATTTTAACCGTGAGAGTTCTACAATACTCCATAAAAAAGAAATGCTTAATTTAAAATGTCAATGTTATAGACAGAGTTCAATCATATTGTTTAATAAATAGAAATTGAATTATTAATATCATTCAAAAATAAAAAATAAAAAATTTAATTCCCTCCAACAATTTAATTTGTATACATATGTAATAAATCCACATCCATAAAAATTACTATCCATGTATAATGAGGCGTGGCAAATTTTGAACCTAACAAATGATATCTTCTGCTCTATGCTATATATATATATATATATAGTATTAGCCTATTATAATATCACAAACAACACTTTTTATTTTATTCTTTATTACATTATAAATAATTTAATTTTTTATTTTAATTTATCTCAAAAATTATGTATATTCCAACAACTCTCTTATTTCATTTTATATTTCATTATTTAATTAATAAAAATTTAAATTCTTTATTATATAAAAAATACAAAAAGAGAAAGAAATGGAATGAGAAAGAAATAATAAAAAAATAAATAAAGAAGGGATAATGAGTCAATTATGTTTCCTTACATTTGATATCATCCCAACATCACTCATTATTTTACTCTCCATTATATTATAAATAATTTAACTATTTATTTTAATTTATCTTAGAAATTGTGCATATTTCAATAATACTCTCTATTTCATTATTTAATTAATAAAATTAATTTTTTATTTTTTATCCCAATAAAAAGAAAGACAAAAAATAAATATATGTAATTAAAATAAGGAAAGAGAAATTATAAAAAAAGATTTAAAGAGACAATAAATCTCTAAAAAAATATAAGGAAATGAGTAAATATAAAAAGTCTATTAGATCCTCTATTTTAATTAATGAATTTAGATAAAGAGTTCCATTAGATATGTTTTTAGGAGAGAGAAAATGACTACTTAAAATATTTTAAGAAATGAGTCAAAATTAAGGAGTTTTTTGAATGAGATTTTTTAAAATTTTACTCCCTAAAGCTAAAATTAAGAATCTTTTAGATATGCCCTTAGATAGTATATTTCTCTCATGAATTATTTTTACTTTTTTCCCTGTCTCTCCCAACATGTCTCTCATGAAAAATTGAATTTACATGTCAGGAACCTTTGTAAGATTAGGTCAATAAATAAGTATGTGCACCATCTATGTGACTTTATTAAAGAACAAGGCTTGGATGTGCATGTTTCAAACTCATATATATAGACTTAAATATCACATGTCAAAACAAATTTGTAATCTTTGAATTTATCTTGTGCTTCTAGGATATTATAATTGTTATTACTTAATTATTATTACTTTAGTACTTAATTGGATGATTGGTAAAATTTTTTAATACATATGTTAAATTTTTTAATTTTTCAAATTTATATTAAATGCGAGTGTTTATTTTTTAGTAATAGTTATCGGTTGTTAGCGAGTTAAATAATAATTATTTATAAAAATTTAAATTTAAATTTTTTAAAATAATTTATATTTATTTAAATATAAAAACTAAATTATCTTATTAAAAAATAATGTTTAAATAAAAATTAAATATTACTTCATCTGTTTTATAATAAACATCAGTATTTTAATTTTTGATATGTTCCAATTTAATTATCTTATTTTTTAATTCAAATTATATTTTATTTTAATATTATAATAATATCCTCATAAAAAATGTGTTGAAAGATGTAAAAAGTTAATTAAGAATTATAAAATTTGAGAGAATTATAAAGATGAAAAAAGATTAAAGTAATACATAAATTATAATAATAAATAAATTGAAAATATTAAAATATATTAAAGAAAATTCTTAATAATCGTATATTTTACAATTAGAATGTTTATTATGAGATTAAGAAAATATTATTTATATTTAATGGTATTAAATAAATTAATAGCAACTACTAAGAATAATTTTATCAAATATTTTAATAATAATCGACTGTCAGCTAACAACTCTAACAATAATAAAATTAAATGAAATATGAGTCAGTTATATATATATATATATATATATATATATATATTGCTTAGTATAATTCTCTCAGATACTTTAATTTTGTTATATGTTAAAAAAAAGAATATAGTAATATCACTTAATTATTTATTATAATTAAAAATTAAAAATTAATTTAAAATAAAAGATATATTTCATTTCTTTTAGTTGTGCCACTTTTTCAAAGAAAGATATACATTAAAAATATATTAAGAAATAAAGGAAAAATAATTCAATTATCAATTCACTCTTAACACAAAGTATAAAATTTAATTTGAATATCATATTTTAAATTATGTTATTTGAAACATAATGAATTCTATCTTTTCATTTTATTTTTTCAAAATAGAATGTAATTTTTTTAATAATATTATAATTAATTAATAATATATAATCACAAACAGATCTATACAGTGACTAGAGGAAGCACGTGCCCTCCATTAATTTTTTTAAATTTTTAATGTAAAATTATATTTTAATCTTTAAATTTTATAAAATTAATAAAATATTTTTTTTATTTTAAAAAATTAATTTTTCAGTTTTTAATAAAATAATATTTAATATCATTTTCTTTCATTTTTTTTTTGCCCTCCTTAATTTTTAAAATTTTTAAGATAAATTATTATTTAATCTCTAAAATTTATTAAAATTAATAAAATAATCATTTTATTTTAACAAATTAATTCTTTAATGTCTAATAAAACATCATTTAATTCTATTTTCTTTCACTTTTAATTAATTTTTTTTATTTTTAATAATATTATAATGACTTTTAATTATTCTAATTGAAATATATATTTATTTAATTCTTTTATTATTTTTGTATTTTTAAATAAATTTATTTTATTATCATAATATTATTTTTTAAAATTTTTACGTTATTTCTTATACATAAGATTAGTGCTCATTTTTCGTACAAATTCCGCATCCGTCTTTATATATAATTATTATTTTTAATTTTCAATATTAGAAGATGTTAAATTAGTATTTTAAATTTAATATTTATTGTAATTTACTCATAATTATACATAAAAAAAAATAATTGAAATGCTATTATATTGTTTGAAAAATGTTTACCAATTCAATATATATTTGAACTAGAGCATTTCATTATCAACTTTAATTAAAGATGCCCGCAATGTGAAGCAATTTGAAATTGGGTTTCAAGTTTGAACAGTTAACCATAATTAAATCATGATGTTGCCTTCTAAACAAAGATCTAGACTTTTTGTTTGACCATTATTTTCTTCATTGCAGTATAAGAATCCTAGCAATGATTTGTAAACTCTGAGTTAATCTATTCATTTATTAATATGCTACATTTTAAGCTAGCAGAATTTTAATTTATTTCAATGTTCTTAAATAATATTAATTAGGCATTAAAATTAGCAATTCGATTAGAAAAATCTTTATTCGGTAGCTATTAAATTATAAATGAATTTTTCATATTTTTGAATAATTTGTCTGATTATCATTAATAAATTTAAAATTAAAAAATAAATTTTAAATTTTAAATAATTTAAGAGAATAAAATATTTTTATAAAAAAATTTATAAATCTCATTAATAGAAAAATCTAAAAAATAAAATAAAAATAACTCAGATGATAATAAATTCACGCTAAAAAATATTAAAAAATAATTTATATTTATTAAATGAAAAATCTTAAAAAAAAGAGAGCGAAGTAACTATTATTAATCAATCAATCGTATGAAATATAATTAAACTGTTAATATATTTTTTCAAAAAAAAAAAAGAGAAATAAGAGAGAGAAAATACTTATGTGCCTCTCACTTAGGTTTATTTTTTATTTTTTTTAACTATAATTAAAATAGAATTTATAAACGTCTTACATTCTTAAAAAATTTTAGTGGCCCTAATTAACAGGGTTGAGGGGGGCTGCTGTGTTTTTTTACACAGCAGCCCCTTATGTGGTCAATTTTTGCTACTTAAAAAATTTTAAAAAAATTTAAAAAAATTATATTTTGATAGTGTTTGATGTAATGAATCTATTGATATATTTTTCATTCCAAACAAAAATCATTTGGACGGCTAAAAGTGTATTAGAAATTTTATATATTATATTTAACGGTCTAAATTTAACGCATTTCTAATGTATTTTTAGCCGTCCAAATGATTTTTGTTTATAATGAAAAATATATCAATAGATTCATTACATCAAACACTATCAAAATATAATTTTTTTAAATTTTTTTAAAATTTTTTAAGTAACAAAAATTGACCACATGAGGGGCTGCTATGTAAAAAAACACAGCAGCCCCCCTCAACCCTAATTAACACTCATTAGCATTTCTATCATTTCATTAGAGGACTTTTTTTTTTTTCCTACTCATTCACCCACTTTTGTTCATAAATTTAATAATAATAAAGAACAATCATATATTAAAAAAATATTATATATACACAATTTAAGTAAAAAATATATATAATATTTAAAAATAAACCGTTAACCATAATATATATAATATATATGAAAATTTTATTTTTATAAAAAAAATTATCTTAACTAGATTGAAAATTTATTTTTAAAAATTAAATCTAAAAATAATTTAAATCCAATTCGAAATAATTATCAACTCATATAATTCATAATAATTAAGCTTGAAGCTTGAATTGGTCTAAAAAAAAAATAGAGATTCAAAATTATCTAATTTGAGTCACTTATATATATATATATATATATATATATATGCAAAATCTCTTCTTAGAAAATTTATATGCAAAATCTCTTCTTAGAAAATTTAAGGAGGCGCTCCACAAAATCTATTCTTAGAAAATTTAAGGAGGCACTCCACACTTCTCCTTAAATTTTCTAAGAAGAGATTTAATAATTGATGTATAAACTGTATATAGTAAAATAGTGGATTTAAATATTTTATTAATTATTTTTATATATTTAAATTAAATTTTATTAATTGAATTTAAATTCAAATAATAATAACTCTAATTAAAATAAAAAATTTAAGAAATAACCGAAGGTAGCAAAGCAGGCAGGCACATAAATAAGCCACCAGGCTACGGAGGCAGCGGTCTCCATTCATTTTTAGTAAAAAAGGAAAAAAAAAAAAAAAAAGTTAATAAAAGGTTCAAACTTTTCGAATCTTATTTTTCTATTCATTTCCATTCACAACATGACGCCACTGCCACTGCCACTGCTCAAATAGCTTTAGTATTCTCCATAACCGTCTCACTCTCTCTGTCTATCTCCAAAACCAGAGAAGCACAGACATGGTTCTTGGAACAAACGGCGCCATTTGGATGGGCGGAGGAAGAAGAGGAGTTGCAGCAGCTGTGGAGGAAGAAGAAGAAGAAGAAGATGTTGTTTCTTCATGGACTAGAAACCACCACAGTAATGATAATGAGGTTGGCACTAAAGAAGAAGAAGACCTGGGTATCAGTGGTTCGCTCTCTAATTTCAAATCTATGCTTGAAACTGACTGGTATATCAATTCTGATATCAACCCATCTCATCATCAAGACCTCCATGGTCTTCAAACTCACCAAGAAATCAGAGACCTCGCTTTTTGTTCTAACCCAACACCTGATAACCTTCTTTTACAGCCTATGGACTCTTCTTCTTCTTGTTCTCCCTCACAGGCTTTCAATCTCTACCCTTCACAATCACAACAACCTTTTTTGCCCCCCAAATCTAGTTTCTCTTCTCTCCTTAATGTTACTAACCCTTTTGATAATGGCTTTGATTTGGGTTGTGAAACTGCGTTTCTTGCTCAGTATCAGCCAAATCCAGGTTCCAATTTAATGAATTTTAGTGGGTCTGAGTTTCATGCTTCCCAGTTGCTCTCTGTGCCTGATAATGCTGCCACTCTTGGTGGAGGAGGTGGTGGGTTTGGTAATGCGGGACTTGAGGGATTTGATGCTTCTTCTGGGAATTCTCTGTTTTTGAGCAGGGGTAAGGTTTTGAGGCCAGTCGAGGTTTTGCCTCCAGTGGGTTCACCACTGACTCTTTTTCAGAAGCGAGCTATGTTAAGACAAAGTGGAGATAAAATAGGGACTTTAGAGATATCAGGGCTAAGGTACGGAGAAGAAATTGGGGGAAGTTGGGGAGAAATGGAAAGGAAGAGAAAGAGGAGTGAAGAAGATGAAATAGAGGAACCGAGCTTTGATGTTTCGGGTCTAAATTATGATTCTGATGATCAAAATGGGGATGGTAAGATGGAAGAGAGTGTAAAGAATAATGGGGGAAGCAATTCAAATGCCAATAGCACCGTGACTGCTGGTGGTAGTGATAAAAAGGGGAAGAAGAAGGGGATGCCGGCAAAGAATTTGATGGCTGAGAGAAGGAGAAGGAAGAGGCTTAATGATAGGCTCTACATGCTTAGATCTGTTGTCCCCAAGATCAGCAAGGTAATGGTGGCTCAATTCTTTTCTTCTGTTCTTGAATTTTGAGGTGCTTTTATTTTTTCCTGCTTTTTCACTTTCTTTCTGTTTTAGTTTTTCTACTTATGATTTCTGTTCTTCATTAATTCATCTTGGATCTTGGTGACTTTTGGTCACTAGTTTTTTTCGTTCTCCTCTCCTCTAGCTTTTGTTCGTATCTATCATCATTCTCCCATTACATTGAATTTTAAGAAATCTTGAATAATGTTTCAACTTAATAGTTAATATTTTCTGGATTTAAATAATATGCTCCTTTCTATGCTTAATAGGCTGGATAGTTAAAAAACTGGATAGTCATTTTAATTTTGAGGTATTTAATTTAACCCATTTTGGATTAAGGATGGTTTTTAAAGTTCCCTAACTGCACTATTATTAGGTGTTTTGGGCGTTAATATGCCGTTCCTTGAGTTAAAATTAAAATAATACCCACTGATTAACTTTGTTATGCTTACAGATGGATAGAGCTTCAATACTTGGGGATGCCATTGATTACTTAAAGGAGCTTCTGCAAAGGATTAATGATCTTCATAGTGAATTGGAGTCAACCTCTCCTGGCTCTTTGCTGCCTCAATCTTCGAGTTTCCACCCTTTGACTTCTACACTTCCCACTCTTCCCTGCCATGTGAAGGAAGAACTATGCCCCAGCTCATTGCCAAGCCCTAAAAACCAACCTGCAAGGGTAAAATTTTGTCTTTTTTGTGCTAGAAGAGGTCCTTAAATTACATTGTTATCTATTTATTTATTTTTTTGTGATGAATCATGGCCTGGATATTATCAGTCTGGTCAACATGGAAAAGAAGTTACATATGGAGAGTACTTATTATTACTTGGTTTTGTACTCCTGCAAATTTGGCTATAGTAGGACAAACCTCTGGTTTTTTGTGTTTAAGATCAATTTTGGAGCTGATATAACTTGTTTGACCTCTAGAATAGATGATTTATTGTGTGTGTACTGTGTACTTAGGCAAACAATGAATGACACGCTTATCCTTTTTGTATGTGGTCATATGCTTATCTCTACTGGTCAATGGAAGGTCACATTTAAGGGACTATACAGTTTAATGATCTAACAACTTAATCTTGACTACTTGACTTACTGTTAATTTTATGAACTGCGGAGATTAGTGAGGCTGAAGATTTCGCAGAAGTTCATGCTTTTGTTATTTATGTACAACTCATTAGCCTGTTGCTAATCTTGAGGTGCACTAGTTATAGGATCTCAATTGTGCTTCATAAAACTTAATTTTTGCAGCTTTAGATTATCAGTTTATTTTCCTGATTTCAACTGGCTTTCTATCAGGATTTGATGCTATGGGTCAGAATATTTTTCATCAAAACCTCAATATGTGAAGCACTCTTGTCAGTAATGACATCACATAGGTTTGGGTAGGCTACAGATCTAGACGTAGGCTTGTCACCTCTGGAAATGCTTACAAGTCCATATTGGAAAAAGATCTTACATGTTGAAAAGTTCATTTGTGATAAATATTTTGCAGGTGGAAGTTAGGGTAAGGGAAGGAAGGGCAGTCAACATCCATATGTTTTGCGCCCGCAGACCAGGGTTATTGCTATCCACTATGAGGGCTCTGGACAATCTTGGGTTGGATATTCAGCAGGCTGTCATCAGTTGTTTCAATGGGTTTGCACTGGATGTGTTTCGAGCTGAGGTGTGCTTCTTTTTCTGTCTTCTTGTTTGCTACAAAGCAGGATGAAATATCAATTTTGACCTGCATCTCAGTATAGAAACAATTATCTGCCAATACTGGCATTATAGTTGCCTCGCACTCAAAAATAATGATGAATGTTCTTGTTTGTATGAATTCTTAATCATCACGAATATTTAACCTTACATCCAAAGTTAGAAGGTCGCAACAAAGAGATATCTATGTAGGCACAATAGAGTTGGTTAAATGTACCTGTGCTGATGTGCATGTGTCATTTCTTATCTAGTGTAGTTGAATTGATAGAGGATATGTGTGGAGACCTGATATCCAGGATTTGCTCTTGCTAGTCTCATCTAGTGTTATACTATTCTCATACCAAGCATTACAACCCATTGTCTGCTGATAAATGGGATTTATCCTAGGAACATTGCAAGGTCCTCTTAGTTTGGTTTACAACAATTAGGGTATATGATTTTCTTTGATGAAATTGATCCATCATGTAAGATGAAACCTAAAAATTTGAATGGTTTAATCCACCATATATCCACAACAAATTGCATCTATTTCAGATATTTTCTTGGAGCACATTAAGTAACCTTAAATGGTATGTAATATGAAGTGGACTTCAATAAAATTCACGATGGCATTTAAGTAATCCATCAGACATTTTCCTCTTGTTTATACCCTGAGGAAGACAAATTTTGCTTTTATTGTTCTTTGTTGTTAAAGGCAAGTATGGTTGTCAGGAGATTGATCTTTTCATGTCTTCTTTACCAGCAATGCAGGGAAGGTCAGGATGTTTTACCAGAGCAAATCAAAGCAGTACTTCTCGATTCAGCTGGCTTTCATGGAATGATGTAACTCAGTTTGTATAAGCAAACTGAGGCACTAACTGTAGTTCTCTAGCTCCAAGTAGTCTGTAAATGGAATTCGCCGCTCATTTTCCATTGTTAAAGAGTGTGTGACATCGTCACTGTCATAAACTCATCATACACCTAGCGGGATGAGTAGGTTGGATAATCATTTAGCGGACATGCTTCAAAAGCAACAGGAAATTCATGTTGTTGTCTTAGTAATTTTTTTCTTTCAGAATAAAACATGTTTTTAAGTTCCTCTTTCCTTTACTGGTTTTCAACTATTATGCAGTTTTTGGAAGCTTATCTGATAACAGGATGCTGTGAAAAACTTAGAGAAATCTTAATATATGTGAAAACTTTTAAAAACCTCTCTGCTTCAAAAAATAAAAAATAAAACCTCATGGACAGACCCTTTATTTTTTATTTTTAATACAACTCGAATCAAAATTAGAACATGCAATTTACATTTAAAAATGACTTCAATACTGGTAAATTAAGCCTTGTAAATTCATAATCTGTTTGGTTTAACAGCGGCTGCCAACAGTTTGTTGTCTTTGGAAATAAAATTTTTGGCTTTTAAATAATGCCTCGCTATTCATTATATATATAATGAAATATCATTTATGGATGATTTTTTATCCTTGCTAGTGTTTTTTTTTTGGATGAATCGTGTATTTTCTTTTTGGTTCAAAAGACTCGAACTCTCTTCGAGAACAAACTCCTTATTGCTATAAGCCTAGAAAGGCATTGGAATCCTTGCTAGTTGTTACTAATAATTAAATTGACCTTTTGCAAAGCTACAGTTGGGGCTATAAAGTTTTTTAACCTGAAACTCAACAAGGATTGCCAATATCCACACAACAATCAGAGGAATTGAAATTAATGAGAAATGGATGGTTGCGATTAATGCCTTTCTTGGGGGAATTCTTGTTAAGTCAAATTTCAAGTTTCGTTATGGATAAGAATATGCAAATGACCAAAAAAAGCAAACAAAAAGAAAACCAGCTAAGTTGGTCAAAAGGGTACATTCGTGCTTGGCATCGATTAGTTTTTTAGAATATCTGAAGAAGGAAACTTGAAAAAGGGCAACAAATCCCATCAGGGTCTCAGATGCATCTAATTTCCTGTCTTAATAAAGTCAATTCTTCATTACCTCCATTTTTTTTTTCTTTGTTTTTCTCGAGGGAAAGAAAATTCTTGATTCCTATTTCTTTGGTGAAAGTTTTTTACAGGGATTCAGGTGCTCCTTTCATTCATTTCTTGGAAATCCTTCTTCAATTACTGTATTTTTGGCTTAGAAAACTTGCATTTTACAACGCATCAAATTCTCTTTTAATTACAAAGTTTGAGTTTTTCTTTTATTTTTTCTCTCACAACATGAGCATAGAAACACAAAAATAGTTTTTTTTTTTTTTTTTAATGTTGTAATTTGCAAAATGTCCTGTGTATGCATTCTATATAAGAATTGCACATTAATCACACACATATATATATAAACACCAATTGTTGGAAAGTGAGTTTGATCATTGACAAGAGTTTGAATCTAGGAGTCAAGACCAGGAAAAATATATTTTCCTCGTGTAAATTCTTTAGTCCGAATGTAGATGTTTTGTCATTAACAATATGAACTTAGTTTTTGCATTGGAAAACTATGAACTATGAAGTTTTTTCCTCTTTCAAATTTAGATGACAACATACATTGAGAGCTTATAACTTGTATCTCAATTCTCAAGTGCATAATTTTTTGGTCATTTGGAAACAGTTTTATTTAGCTATTCTAATGGTTGTTCTTTTATAGGGAGGCACTGTAAATCTATCACCATTCAATTGTGCATAGGCAATGGGACAGTGTTGGAGCCAGGTGAATCTTTTTGAACCTTAATTTATAATTTAACAATTACATATTAATAATGGTTTGAAAATTAATGTTGATGATAAGTAAAGCTTTTTTTATTTTATTTTTATTATTTGGCTCATCTGACTTTGCACATTGTGTAACATGTTTCTTGCAGGTTTGCATATGTGGTAATTCTAATAACAATGGGGATGATGATAATAAGAAAAATAACCGGGCTCATGAAGATTGTTCCTGTAAAAATATCCACAAAATTAATTCCATTCAAAAATGGGAGGAAAAACTATCAGAAGCAAACCGCGAGGACAAGATTGTAAGTCTCTTTTAATGCTTAAAAGCTCCCACACTATTTTTTTTGTTCACCCTGCAATTGCTTTCTTTTTTGGTGCAAATGGAAAGAAAGCAATTGCAGGGTGAACAAAATGGATAGTATTGGAGCTATTGCTTTCTTGCCATGTTTAATCCAAGACAATTTGTTTTTGTTCACCATTTTCCCCTGCTTATATAACAGGTAGTTGTAAATTTTTGTTCATCATGGTGTTCTCCGAGTAAATCAATAGCAGCAGCCTACTGTGCACTTGCTGATAAATATCCTACCATAGTATTTTTAAGTGTAGATATTGACGAGCTTGCTGTAAGTACTGCATATTCTCATTTTACCAATTTGCTAAATCCAGATAGAAGATTACGTTTGATAAATGATTACATTGTCTGGTTAAATGCAGGAGTTTAGTTCTTCATGGGAAATTAAGTCTACTCCCACATTTTTCTTCCTTAAAGATGGGCGAAAATTGGACAAACTTGTAGGGGCAGACAAGCCAGAGCTTCAGAAAAAGATTGCTTCTTTTGTTGGGTCAAAGTAAAATGATATCTTCTCTGGTCTAGAAGTCATTTCTAATCAGTTTTCCTTGCATTATCCAATCAAGCACACAAGATCATAGTGGAGTTTGAAATTTAGAAAAGAGTCTGCGACCTGAATATCCTGCTTGTCTGAAAAAGAGTGCAAAAGAAATGAGGAAATGCGAATTGAAGTGGAAGAAGAAGACAAGCCAAAATGCAATAACAGATAATCCATTCTTGTGGAGAATCAGAAAACTTCCATCTTTTTAACGAAAATGGAGACAAGAAGACACTAATTATTTGTACAGATAGCAATGTATGGCTCCAAAGTTGTAATACAATCACATCCTATATGATCGCTTGTTAATATTTGTACTCCATTAGTTTAACAAGGTCAGTTACTAACTTCATACGTAATTTGCTCGAGTTATATATGCAAAATAGCTACCAGATTAACCTGAGAATATATGGTATGATATATTTTTCTCTTATTTTTGATTTACCATTCTGTTACTTTAAAGTTGAGTAGCCTACTCATAAGTCATCCGATTTTATGAACCAGTCCGAAATCGATGCATATTAGTTCAAGTATGAATTAATAAAGTTATGTAGCTCAAATGGAAATTAATTAACATTTACTTGTATAATTCTAAAATGAAAAATGTTAATTAATCCAAATTTTTATATCAACTTTTTTAAGTGAATGTATGGTAAAACTTTTTTTATATAGTATGCTAGCATTTTGGTTCTCAACAGATGTATTAATTATAGCAATTATAGCGTTTAACTGTTAGATAATTGTCAGGTAATCAAATAGTTGCTGATAACAAAAGTTTTAATTTAGAATTTTTTTTAAAAAAAATTTATTTATTTAAATAAAAAAATAAATTATTTTTCAAAATAATATTTAAATAAAAAATAAATATTAATATTTAACTTTAAAAATCATTAAATATATTAATAATTATCAGTTATCAGCTCAAAGTTATCAGTTATCAGTCATCGATTAATAACTATGCAGCTAATAATTAATAATTAGTACGATCAATTAAATTAATCCGATATAATTTTTTTTTTCAACTGGTGCGATATTTTTTTATTTATCATACATAATATATACTATTATTTTACTACATTTTGTGTTACAAGAAGTTGGTACAATGAGTATTGGGACATGTGACGTTAGTCTTCTGAAACCTAAAAATAGAAGTCCTGAAGCAGATCCATGTACAGCTACTAGCTTGATTTGCCTTGTTGACAACCTTGTAGACAAAGACAAGCAATGTTGGATGAGTAGCTAGGAAATAATCAGTCTTGAGGTGTGGTTCAAAATAAAGTCTTAATGAATTTAGTTCAACTCTCTCAGGATTCAAACTCTTTTTATAAAACTCTCACAAGGTAATACAAGAACAGTGCAAACTAGAACCCAGAATAGCAAAAACAATAAAGAAAAGGAAAGCAGAAGATTTATATCTATATTAAATCTATTCATTTTTAGATTTAATTTTATAAAATTCATTTGAAAATAATATAATTTGATTTAATTATATTTAATCTTGCAAAACTGAATGCATACAATCGGAAATCAACAATTATTTTGTTCCAAATATAAACAAATAAATTTAAAAAAAATTAATTTCTTCGAAATATATTGTTAAAGCAACAAGGAACATAGGTTTTATATAATGTTTATGATGTTAAATTATTAATAAAATATAATTTAAATAGATATAAAAGTAATTATTTATTCACATAATATTTAACTAATATTCATAAATTAATGAAAAAAAGCAGCAGAGTGATAATGCTATTAAAATATTTATATTAATTCATTTTAATTTGAGAGAAATGAAATAGTCAACTAATATTTTAGGTAAACATCTAAGTTGTATCTTTAGATTTATATTTGTCCATATATATTTGTAATATTTATTATAATTCTGAAAAAAAAAAAAAACATGCTCTCTCTAATCATATAATATTTGAGCTACCTGTTTTTTAACCAATTATACTAATTTTTTTTTATATTAATTATGTTAAAATTTAATTTTTTTTAAAAAAATTTATTAAATTTATATAAAAAATTCATAATATTTTTCATTTTTCATTTAATTTTCATTCAAATACATCACTTCCAATCACAATTAAAATTTTCATCTTTATCATTACCATTACCACCATCATATCACCACACCATCACCACCATCACTAAATTTAATAATATATAGTATAAATTAATTAAATTCATTTAAAATCCAAATAAAATCAACTAAACCTATAGTATTTATTATAACGAATGCAATGACATATTTTTTATATGAAATAAAAATTAAATGAATTTAAAAAATATAATATAAGTGTATTAAATCTAAACTGTTAAAATCTAATAATTTAGATTTAATATACTTCTAATATATATTTTTAGATTTATTTAATTTTTATTTTATACAAAAAAATATATTATTGGATTTATTATAATAAGTACTATAATATTATGATTTTAAAAAATTTATAAAATTTTTTTAAACTCTAAAAAAACTACGGAACAAGAATTATTTTGTTTTTGGAATAACAATCTCCTCAACCCTGTGATTTCTTTCTCACATCATGAAAAAAAAATCAAAAACTCCAAAATTAACTTACTCATTCTAATGTTCAAAATTCTACATCATTTCAAAGGAATCACTTCTTGATTCTTCAATTTTTTTTTTTTTTTTTTTTACATTCTGCCCTTCTTCAAAGCAGGTGTAACTATAAATATTCAAATTCATACATTACTTATCTTCTTTAAAATGCAGGTTGGTATACGTTCTGCCCTTCCTCTCCTAGATCTTTTCTTTGTCGCTTCTTGTTCAATGCAATAGAGATGCTACTGATAGTATTTTTTTTCTTGTTATCTTATAGCTTTGATTCGTTGGTGGATTTATTTATTAGTGTGATGGTGATTGGTGAGCTTAAAGTTATTGACTTTTCCTGTTTGCTGTAATGAGTGCATAAAATGAGCTTTGACTTCACTTTTTCTTTTTTTTTTTTTTGAAAGTTTAATCTTTTGTGTAATGTTTGTTTCCCAGAAAAATATAGGAAATTAAAAAGAGTGTAATATTATATTTTTTATTTGATTTTGGTTTTTGGTTACATAAAAATTAGGTATTTAATTATAAGAGTGAAATATTTTTAGTTAGGCTATCTTTAATTGGAGGTTTCGAATGACCAAAATGTTGTCTTTTTCTTTTCTGATTTGATCTTTTTTTTTTTCTTCTGCTTTTCTCCTTTCATTTCTCATCAAATTAACAAGGGTTCATGATTTTTTTTTAGTTTTTTTGTCTCCCTTGGTAATTGATTTATTTGGGACTTGAGTTTATATTTATTTTCGTTCTAGTTCAAGCTCTACAAGTTATTTACACATCATTGAACAACCCTTCGCAGCTTACCAATTGGAAAGCAATGGCAGTGATCCGTGTGCAGAGTCATGGAAAAAGGGTTATTTGTGAAGGATCAGTTGTTGTTTTCATGTATAAACTTATTGTCACGGTTATGGCTTTAAGCAATCTAGTGTTTTTCTTTGTATGTTTTATTCAATAAATTTGTTTGCTCTCGTTTTACAGTCAGATTTTTGAATTAGGACTCAACGATACAATGAGATGCTTTCAAACCTTATGTCATAAAGATAAGAAAGTGTATAAAAAGGGTCCATACATAATAATAGTGAGAGAAAAAAAATTAACAATAAAAAGAGAAAATAATATAGTTGTAAAATAAAAATTTACACAATTAATAAGTTGTGGCCACATTCTTTTTTTACTGCACCCATTTTTTGACGTTATTTTTTCCTTTAAAATTAAGTAATTAACCATAATTTCTTCACATTAGTTTATTAAATATCTAATGAATTAAAATAATTGAAAATCTAGATTTGGTGTTTTATTGATTTTTTTTTTTATCATTTTACATTTTAAATATTTAAAATTAATTAATATATATTAAATTTTTTTAAAAAATATATAAATTATATAAAATAAATTTCGCGCAAAGTGCGAGCGCCACTAGTTGCTCCTAAAATTTGTTAAAGCTGCATTTTAATTTTTCAATGGTTGATTAGTAGCATAATATTTAATTAATCAGCAACCATTCTAAAAATTTATAAATTAATAATTTAAAATTTAAAATGATGAAAATTATTATTTTTATTTATTAAACGTTGTCTGATAAGTTAAATATTATGTATTATACTTTCTACTTTTTTTTATGTATTATATTATTTATAAAAAATATTAATTGTCTAAAATAAATATGATAGATAAAAAAAAATTATGAAAGATGAGAGTCAAAAGAAATTCAGACCGATTAAATACAGTGATTGAATAAATGACTTAACCATGAATTAATTCAATACCCATTAAATTTATATTTCGGAATTTTCAAATGGAGTTAATTTAATCCAATTAAAACCAATGTTTTCAGAATAGATAAAAATAGATGGTAAGAGGTTTGATTGGAATCGAATCGATTATATTGAAAAAAAATCAATATATATATATGTATATATAATTTGATATTTATTATATACATGATGAAAATAAATATAATTTGATATTTATTATTTTTGATCAAAAATAAAAAAAATTTAAAAAATATTTTAAAAAAAAATCTGACCCGCTCTAATTAAAAAAATCGGTCTGATTTGATCAATTTATTGGTTTGTTAACTGATTTTAAGACTGATCGAACTAATTTGGTTACCGATTATTCCGGTCCGATCTGGTTTTACTAACCATGATTAAAACTTAACCAGACTGGCATGTTTAACTTCCACCAAAGCCAGGGGTTTTAAAACAAGAAGCGATATGGAAAACAACGGGAAAATACTCAGAAATCCATTCAACACCTATTAAATTTATATTTCTATTTTCTGAGTTTTCAAATGGGGATTATTCAAATCTAATTAAAACTTAACCAGACTTTTACCAAATCCGGGGTTTTAAAAACAACTAACTAACGAACATTTCTCATTTCTCGCATTCTTTGACAGCCGCCAGCCAAAAGCTTCAGCTTCAGCATTCTCTGATTCGCCCAAGCTATCGTAAAATCAGCTAAACCAGGCATAAGAGCTCACTTTCTGCATTTCCTCTTCTCTCTTGGGAGCTCGATCTCAAAGGTAATTTGTTTTTTCTTTTGTTCTGTTCTGTACGAATATAAATTAGTACTAATTTTGATTTTGATTCCAAGTTTTTTGAAATCATTTGATTATGATTGCGTATTGGTTGAACTTGAACAGATCGAGTTCCTCAAGGTGAAGTTGAATCTTCTTCATTCGTCGAAATAGCTTTTATTAAATTAATTTAGGAAGATTAGTTTTCTTGATCTATAATGGCAAATGCGTTGCATTTTTGTGGTGGTAAAGCTGCTGTTGCCTATTCAATTTTGCCCAAGAATAGACCATTGTTGCATTGCCAAACTTTATGGTCACAGCATCCACTTGATTTTGTCAATTCTGTGGCTAAGAGTTCTGGATTTTGTGCTAGTGTAAAATTTTCTTGTACAAATACTAGTGGAGTTTTGAAAGTTAGTTGTGAGGGATCAATTATTGATGT
The DNA here is from genome assembly GCA_948193065.1 of Aleurites moluccanus. Taxonomy (NCBI): domain Eukaryota; kingdom Viridiplantae; phylum Streptophyta; class Magnoliopsida; order Malpighiales; family Euphorbiaceae; genus Aleurites; species Aleurites moluccanus. Next base: position 12,349 of record CANXYC012092384.1, on the reverse strand, counting down.
TCTTGAAAGGAATAAAACTGAGTATCTTAGTGATGGTAGTACTGAATCTGAGAAACAATTAACGTGTGTAATGAAATTTGGTGGCTCGTCTGTGGCATCTGCTGAGAGGATGAGAGAGGTTGCTGAACTTATACTTAGCTTCCCATGTGAGAGGCCTGTCATTGTTTTATCTGCCATGGGAAAGACAACTAGCAAACTTTTGCTGGTATGCACTGTTTATATTTTGCTTGATCTTGTATTTGGAGGTTATTTTGTTCATTTCTTGTTTGAAAATGTCTCTGTTGTGAATTTGCTTCTGTTAATTATTAGGCTGGAGAAAAGGCTGTTTGTTGTGGTGTAACTAACGTAGATGCTATTGATGAGCTGAGCTTCATAAAGGAATTGCATCACAAGTGAGAGGATATCATTGTTTCCACTTTTGTCTTCAAACTAACAAAATTATTTCATTGTTTTTTCACCCTCTGTTACATGTTATCTTATTAGGACTGTAGATGAGCTGGGAGTGGACAGATCAATCATTGCAAGTGAGTTTCTATTTTGTTTCTTTTTCTGTTTAATAATGGTGACTTACTTTGTAGTCAAGCAGTTTTATGTAAGTCTTCCTTGTGTTTGTAATAACTGCTATAACAATGGTATCCAGTAATTTATATCCACTGTCTATTCTGTATTCCCTTTTGCAGCACACCTAGAAGAATTGGAGCAACTTTTGAAGGGAATTGCAATGATGAAAGAGTTGACTCCACGAACAAGAGACTACTTAGTTTCATTTGGGGAATGCATGTCCACAAGGATTTTTGCTGCATATTTGAATAAAATCGGTGCAAAAGCCCACCAAGTAAGTGATTTGCGTTCATATTAATACCAAAAAAAAAGTGTCACTGCTTGTAAAAATTCCTCATAGAATTTTATCTGTCAGTATAATGTTTTGAAGTATTTTTTTGAACAGTAGCAATAATTAAGAAAAGGAATAGCCTTACATATTAGCTATAAAGCACCGACACTTACACACAATATGCAATACAATACGATACGACACTCTGACACGTTAATTTTGAAAAAATTTAAATTTCGATACGCTTGGACACCTTTGAATATTAAATAATATTTTTAATATATACATTATATATTATCATCATATTCATTAATTTAACAAAAAAAACAAACAAACTATATCCATCAATTTAACAAGTATTTCCTTTTGTTTATTATCCATTTAGTCCCTTTTTTATTGTCTGTAAACTAATTGTTGATAAATTGAGTTTTTATTTACGAATACTGTCATTTGATCATGTCTGACACGGTCAAATAAGCATGTCGGATTAGTCAAAGTGTGAAAAATCATTGACCGCTTGTCGGACACGTGTCGGAAGCGTGTTGGTGTCAGACACGTGTTCAACACCGACTCTCCAACCAGGAGAGAGAGTCCATGCTTTATAGCAGATTAGTTTTAAAGAACACTGCAGCTTCACAAATCTGATAAATCAGTAGGGTATCAATAACACGGAAAAAAATAGATCTTAAAAAAGTATGATAATAAAGTTGGGATGTTGATATCACTTAATCAAATTCTTCTCGTGGCATATTCTGTATTATTTCACATTACAGGCAGACATACTTTCAACACATGTTTAGAGACCAGAGTTTCTGTGACACTGTACATCTTTTAGATGGAGAAGAGGAGATTAACATGGATAAAATTCATTTACATGTAACTGGAGTAGATGATTAAGATATAATATTGTTATTTTTTTATGCTTCCATTTTGTTGTCATATTCCTGGAATTAGAACAAATTTGTCCCTGATGACCGCCACTTATAACATTCTAATTTTTTTTCTTGGCAGTATGATGCCTTTGATATTGGTTTTATCACCACAGATGACTTCACAAATGCAGACATTCTAGAAGCAACTTATCCAGCAGTTGCAAAGAGGTTACATGGGGATTGGATTAGTGATCCTGCAATTCCAATTGTTACTGGCTTCCTTGGGAAGGTCTTTCAACTAGCCAATGGCTTTCAGAATTTTGTTTGTGAAATTAATGAACTTTTCTAATCTGAGAGTTTTGCGACAGCTTTTGTTGATGCAGTTATTTATTTATTTTTTCCCAATTTGAAATTTTAGGGCTGGAGATCTGGTGCCATTACTACATTGGGCAGAGGTGGTAGTGATTTGACAGCCACGACCATTGGAAAAGCATTGGGTTTGCAAGAGATTCAGGTAAGTGCAGACATGGAACGCATGCTTGTAACTTTATTTTTTCTTGTGTCTTTGTCTTCCCTTCCTTTCTGGGAGAGGAGGTTGGTTGACATTACCCTCCTTTATCAATGATTTTGTAAGCATATAAATGTGACATCAACTGTTAACATGCAGAATGATTTTTTTTTTCTTGAAATGTATAAAGCAGTGGCCATTGATGAATTCATTTAACAAAGTTGTACAATGTTGTAGAATGTATTTCAGCAACAGCTTCATATTCTGATAGAAATTAGAGGAATTTATATTTCTACTCTATTGCAGGTGTGGAAAGATGTTGATGGTGTTTTAACGTGTGATCCTAATATATATCCACTTGCCGAACCTGTGCCATACTTGACATTTGATGAGGCAGCTGAACTTGCATATTTTGGAGCACAGGTATTGATAACTATAGCTTTGAGTACGCAAACTCTCTTATGTTGTGTATAGTTGCATGGTTGATTTATTAATTAAAAATTAATTTGTCTTCTACAACAGTACCAACATCATGAACCTTGGGCTTTTCCCCCCCTAATCCCTTATCTTTTCTTCTTTTTCTCGAAGACTTGAGTTGCAAGGATGACAAGATGGGAAGTCCACGTGACGCGTTGTATCTTACAGTTGTACTTCTTAATATAGAGAAATTCTAATGAGACTTTGTTTTTCACAAAGCTTGCTTTACTTTTTAATCCATCACTCTTGGTCACATATTAACATTCCCATCCTATGATCGAAGATGCAAAACAAAAAGAATGTACAATGAAAACAAAGTTATAATAGAAGCAAACACAAGGAATGTACGACGAAAACAAAATAAAGATTTGGCAAGGGTCCACTTCTTGCTGCAAGTTGACTTTTGACATTTGACCAGCTATAAATTAGTTAGTGTTTCCTATTCTATCTTGATGGAGCAAGATTGAAGTTCCTTTTCTCCCTCTCTTTAGTCATCAGCTTTCATCATTCTTGCAGAATCTCATAATTAGTTAACTTCTATTGATTTTTTGCTTCTTGCTTAAGGTGCTTTAAATAATTTTCCGATTTTGTCAAAGAGATTGTCAACCATACAAATTTTTTTTTTCCAAACATGTGTCATGTTCTCTGTTTATTAATTGTTGCTATCATCAGTTTGATGTGATTGGACCATGTGTGTGGGTGTCATTTAATAACTAGTCTATTTATCAAGTGATGCTGACAGCAATTTGATGAAGATATGGATAGCCTGTGCATGCATGATTTGTAAACTTGTTCTTTTGGCCCTTCTTCAGGTCCTTCATCCGCAATCCATGAGACCTGCTAGGGAGGGAGATATTCCTGTTAGGGTCAAGAATTCTTATAACCCAAATGCTCCTGGAACTCTCATAACCAGGACACGAGATATGAGTAAAGTTTGTATGAGAACAAGCAAAACAATTTTCTTTTGGACAAATTCAAACCCATATAATTTTTCTTTGTCCAAATTTCAGGCAGTACTAACTAGCATTGTTTTGAAACGGAATGTGACTATGTTGGATATTGTTAGCACTCGTATGCTTGGTCAATTTGGCTTTCTTGCAAAGGTAAGAAGGGTGAGATTGGATTTTGATTCTCCTGTCCTTTGTGGCGTCAGTTGTTGGTTTGGATCTCTTCGAATATGACATTTTGTCCATGCAGGTATTTTCAATCTTTGAAGATCTGGGCATATCTGTGGATGTTGTAGCCACTAGTGAAGTCAGTATTTCCTTGACACTAGATCCATCAAAACTTTGGAGCAGGGAACTTATTCAGCAGGCAAGGAATTTTCTTATTTTGTGCTCATTCAGAATGTTCATTACAGTAGGCATTATCTTTTGCAGCAAGATTTTATATTTTCCATTTGTTGTTGACATCCAGTCTTTATTTTGCCTTTATTCACCAGGAACTTGACCATGTTGTAGAAGAGCTTGAGAAAATTGCCGTAGTCAATCTCCTTCAGCATAGATCAATTATTTCTCTCATTGGGAATGTTCAGAGGTCATCACTGATATTAGAGAAGGTGCTCCATTACTATGCCACACTAAAATACTATCATCTGGACTATCTTGATTCTTCTTATTGTGATTAAGTAGATCAATTTTGTTTATGAATGAGAGTACAAGTCTTTTAGGCGCCTTCTACTTTTTTCAACTCATCCTTATGAAACCTGATGTTTTGAATGAATGAATGGCATTAAATTGAAATTCTGATGACAATTATATGCATCAAACTTTTTCTTGAGATTTCAATTTCTCTTATTTAATATATATCTAGCATTGCAAAAGCCTTATGTACAGGGGCACAGGCTTTTTATTGGAATCTGACATGCTGCACTTTGATGTGATTAGAAGGGAGAAAGGATTACATTAAAATACAGTCGTATGAAGGAGATGTTTCTCACATTTATTTGTTTTCTATAATGCATTACTTTTCATCATTCTTCTGGGAGGCTGTTTTGGGGGAGAATAGACAAATGTTATGCGTAGTCATGTTGACTTGAAGCCAAGGGGTTTCACTTTTTTCTGGGTATTTCTTTTTTTCTCCTTATTTATTTGCTAGATTTTTGCTATGACAGGCATTCAATGTTCTTCGAACCAATGGTGTCAATGTCCAGATGATATCACAGGGTGCATCTAAGGTAAAATTTTGCTTTCCTCTGCTTGTGACTTTTAGTTTGTATCGCACATTTGACATTTCAGCTTTAGAACCCAAGCATTGTGAGCACCAATTTCAGACACCACATTTGTTGGGGGTGCATCCGGTGCTTATGAAATCCTTGGTGTTAAAAAAAAAAAATTTCTCAGAAAATTGTTAACCAAGGAACTTACAATTTTGGTTCTGCCAACTAGGTGAACATCTCATTAATTGTGAATGACGACGAATCAAAGCAGTGCGTCAGGTCTCTCCACAAAACATTCTTTGAAACCGACATTTCTGAATTAGAATAAGATTATCTCACTACTGCGCTGCCTCAACCTCTTTAGTCATATTAGCATGATGGTAGTGCCGGATTTCGTTTCAATATATGATTTTTTCTACTAGGGAATTCTTTTTCCCTTGTTCTATATTAGTAGCAGCAATGTGGCCACTATTGTCTTTTTGAGTAATTTAAATTTCTAGCTGTGATGTCTTCAGCCGAAATTGGTCATAAAATGTTATAAGTTTTGTGCTGGTCAGTTGTACTCAAAATTTTAACAGTAGTGCTACTTAATCTGATCCGTAATCAGATTAAATATTATAAAGAAAATATAAAGAGAGTAACATATTACGATAAATTTTCTTTTCATTAATAATCGAAACATATAGGCTATTGCCAAGAATTTTCGGTATTGACATTAAAATATTTTTTATTAAAAGAGACACTATTGACTTTTTTTTTTGGGGGTTTTAGCGTTCTCATTTTCTTTTTATCATTTAGTTTGATTATATTATTCTGTTTAGATAATAATTATTATAAGAAAAAAATATTTAATTAAATTTTATTTTTTTATTTATTATTTTTAATTCATATATATATACAATAAAATATTCTTTTATAAAAGGAACATTTAATAAAAAAATTATTTTTAAGTTGTCATAAAAAAGAAAAACTTGTGTACTAAAAAAAAATAAGAATTTTTGTTTAAAAATTAAAATAAAATTTTCATTTTTACATATTATAAAATATATTTTTTTTACTTTTTAATTTTTAAATTTTAATTTGATCATTTTATTCTTGAGAAAATATATATATTCTTTTATTTTTAATAAGAAAGATAATTTATCAAATTAAATTTTAAATTATAATCATACTAGTATTTATTTAAAAAAAAAATTAAATTGTGTTATTTGAAAATATTTTTAATTATATATTTTACTAAAATATCTTAATAAATCATATGTATTTTTAAATTGAATAAATTATAACATTAAAATTACAAGTAAATAATCAAATAATAGTATGTATATTATTAAAAATAATATTTTTAATTTCAAGATATATTGAGAAGTATTAACATTTTTTATTTTTTTATTTTGCTAATTAAATTTCTTGATAATAACAAAAAATTTAGTTTCAAAATAAAAATTAAACATAATATAAAAATAAAATAAAATTTATTTTATAACATGTAAAAATAAAAAAAAAAATTATTATGATTTTCTTATGTAAAAAGTTACATATTTATTAAATTTAATTTTTAGAATCATATTTTACAAAAAAGTCAAAAAAAAAAAAAATATAGACAACTTATTAAAAGTAATAATAACAAAAAATATAGAAAAAAAATAAAAAATTAAGTTTTTCTTCCTTATAATAATTATTAACTTAAATAAAATAAAAATATTATAGTCAAGTTTAATAATATAAAATGTAATAGCAGTATTAAAAATCAAAATAAAAGTGTTAATATCGCAACTGTTTTAAAATTCATTTTATTAGATGCTATTAAAAAGAAATTCACTCTAAATTTGCTTTTAATAACAAATATGTCAGAGATTCGTAGCATACATCAAAATAGGAAGAAAATCAATCCCATTTTATAATCCAAGGCCTACTAGAGTAACTTGACGGTATGTAATTTCACATGGTTTAGCATATAAGTTATATGGCATGTTTAGATAAAAACTTTATTTTAAAAATATCGTTTTAAAAAATTATCATGTTGCTTACCGTCCTGAAACCCGAACCCGAACTTACCGAACCTCCTATAAGTAGCTAAGTGCAATCTTCACGTTGTTTCTCTTTTTAGGGTTTCTCAATCCGAAAAGCAAAACAATGGCCTGCACTATCGATTTCCGACGCCTCGATGAAGGCTTTGGCGGCAAAACCTACAAGAGAAAACGTGAAGCTCAAGAAGCTCAATTGCTTCCCGCAACCCATGATGCCGATGTATCCATGGAGATCGATGGAGACACGCTTCCTCCACCGGCAAAGAGGTCAGCGGTACCATCAGCGGATAATCCCGACAAACCGGTATTCGGGAATCCGACTTACGACGGCGTCATAGCTGGAAAAGTATCAGGTCGGAAGTGGAAGCAGGCGAGGAAGCAAAGAGCGTCGGCGAAGTTGGTTAGCAGGAAAGGCACAGCGTTCGAGGAGAGGGAGAGGCAGAAGGGAATAAAGAGAGCGTATAGAGAGAGAATGAATGAATTGAAGGATGAGATTAAGAGGAATAAGCAGGAGAAGAGGAAGATGAGAGAGGAACGAGAGAAGAAGAAACAAGAGAATATATTGAGGTCTGGTACCAAGTTGCAGAAGATTACTAATCCAAAGACATTGAAGAAGATTGCTAAGTCTAAAGATAGGAAATTGCTCAAGGTTGTTGCTGATGATGTAGTCAATCATAATAAGAACAAGAAATAGATTTGGGAATTTTGCTTTGCTTTTTTACTTTTTGTTTCTTTTCTGTAGCAAGATTTTGGGATTTTGGTATTTAATTATAATGAGATTTTGGTGTTTAAATTCAGCCTTTCTTGGTGTCAACCTTAATTTGGAAAATATTATTTTTTTGACGTAGAAATTAATTTAAGTTCATGGCAAGAGTCAGGTTTCTTGCTGATTCATGGAAAACTGATCATGGTTCAGGATTTTTCATTGAATTGGCTAAATTTTGTTGTACAATTACACTTGTCACTAAAATAAATTTAATGAGATTTGTCACAGTGGAATTAGGTCCTAATCCTACATCTGGCTTACCAATAATCCTTACAGGAACAAAACCCATCTCTAAAATGATGAAACCTATTTGAATCCCTAACTGTAATCTCCCTTCCAACAATTTTTGAGATCACCTTGATTGCAGCATGGCAGTCTGTACAAGCTCGCAAGTTCTTCATCACTAGTATTGGTGATCCCTCTGGTGTGCTGATAAGTGCAAATGCTATTGCTAAGCGTTCACTGTGATATTTAAGCGATTCAATTTTGATATTCTCATCCACATTGTGAAGAGCACAACTTGTATCAGGCTTGTATCCTTCCTTTTCCATTTGCTCCAACAACATATCAATTTTATGTAAGATCTCGCTCATCTGTGGGTGGCTCTTATCATTTGCTGAGAATACATGGATCTTACGGTTAATTTCAACCCAGCTATAAGCTGGAACCTTCTTAAGTCCACGCTCCCTCATCGCCTTCTTTACCTTCCCAACACTGTCCCATTGACCTGCTTCTGCAAGGATATTGGACATGGTGACATATGAAGCAGCATCCCTAAGCAGCTCCATATTGAAGAGTTGATGTGCTGCTCTCTTAGCCAAATCATGATTTTTATGAATCCTACATGAGTTCAAAACTGATGACCACATAATCTCATCAGGTTCAAATGGCATTTCAGCTATCAACTTCTCTGCCTTGTCAAATTGTCCGCCTCTGCATAGCACATCAACCATAGATGCATAGTGCTCTCTTTTAGGAACAAGTTTATATATTCCGGTCATAGAATTGAAGTATCGCAAGCCTTCTTCGACCAGTCCACAGTGGCTGCAAGCTGTTAAAACACAAAGGAAGCTTACAGAATCTGGTTTATAACCTGACAGAACCATCTCTTTAAATGATTTAAGAGTGGCTTCACCATTCCCATTTTGAGCATAAGCCGAGATTAATGCATTCCAAGAGACAACATTCCTTTCTGGCATCTCTTTGAAAGATTGAGTTGCATCTTTTAAAGACCCACATTTGGCATACATGTCAACGAGCGCACTCCCAGAATAAACATTTGACACAAACCCTGATCTGATTATACAGGAGTGCAGCTGTTTCCCCAAAGAAATTGAAGCCAAATTTGCAGAAGCCTTTAAGACACTAGCAAAAGTAGCCTGGTCAGCACTTACATTGGCTCTATGCATCTCACTGAACAATTTTAGACCTTCTTCAAGAAACCCTTTCCTGACATTAGCAGAGATCATAGCTGTCCATGGAACTGTGCTTCTACTGCTCAGTTTCACAAATATCCTTTCAGCTTCCTCAGATCTTCCACATTTTGCATACATGTCAACCAAGGAATTTGCAACCAGAACTTCTGAATCAGCTGTTGTCACAATGGCCTGGGAATGAAGTTGCTGGCCCATTTGCAAGTCTAACGTATTTGCCGCTATACTCAACATGGTTGCAAAAGGGAAATTCCTCCTATCAAATTTTGTAAACTGTAGCTCTCGAAACAGATCAATAGATTCTTTGATTTCTCCATTCCATGCGTAAGCTGTGATCATCATATTGTAAGACACGCCATCCAACTTTGGCATCTTATAAAAAAGTTTCCTAGCTTCATCTACACAATCATGCTTCGAGTAGAAATCAATCAAGGCATTCCCAACAAACACATTCCCAAAAAGATTGGTCTTCACTGCATAACCATGAACTTGTTGGCCAATTGCTATATCATCTAACCCAATACCAGCACATAAAATAGCTAGAAAAGTAAAATCTGAAAGCTCAAATCCCAAACTTTGCATCTCCATGAAAAGCTTTATCGCTTCTTCATTCAATCCTTCTTTTGCATATCCTGCTATCAAAGCATTATAAGTAACAGAATCCCTTGTAGGAATTTCCTTAAATAATTGATACGCTAAATCTAAGCGATGTGCTTTGCAATAAGAATCAACCAGTGAATTGCAAATTTTCATGACCAAATCGTGTCCCAGTTTAACAATATGAGAATGAAGTTGAAATAATTCTTTCAGCATTTTGGGGTCATTAAATCCTGATAAAAGTGTTACAAAGGTCACATAATCAGCCTCGTTGCCACCCCTACACATGTCAACAAAAAGCTTAAACGCTTCTCTAGATTGATCGTTCTGTAAATACCCACCAATCAAAATCGTATATGTAACAGCAGTACGAACAAACATACTATCAAAGAGTTTTCTAGCAATATAAAGATTACCCACTTTCAAGTAGCCTGAAATCATCAAGGTTGATGAGACGGTGTTTTTATGAGGCATTTGATCGAACAGTTGGCGTGCTTGAGATAACTGGCCATTTTCAAGGAGATTCTGGAGCTGGTAATTGAAGCGAGATGTGTTCGGGTCGAAACCCGTTTTGATGATACGAGCATCGATATAGGAATTGACATTTCGGTAGGAGTTTTTTGATGGCAGCGAGATTGCTATAGAAGGAGTCTTTTGGAGTGGAATTCTTCTGTGCAGTAATTTCATATGAACTGGATATGGTTATTGCGCGCGCAGCAGCATCAACTTTATGTTTTCGTAAAGGAAACAGCAGCAAAAACTTTAAAAGGTAGAAAATGATACTCACTCAAAACGACCGGCCATTGGTCGTTTCTTGTATGATAGTTAAGTGATAAATTCATCTAATTTTGTTTTGTTTAAAATATTACTATTATCATAAAGAATTTGATTATTATTTTTTTTTATCAAGAGATATTATATACAAATCAAGCATATTGCAAATGCCAAGTATTAAAATTGAAAGTTTGTTTTTGAGAGTTGAAATAAGAAGTGAAAATAAAGATAAATAGTATGATAAGAACTATCGTTGTTTGATAGTCTAATAACTAAAAAAAAAAAACTTTTTGATTCCTTCAATTTAAGAAATGAGAGATATCATTTAATAATAATAATAATAATAATAATAATAATGATGATGATGATGATGATGATAATTTTTAATTAAATAACTTTATCTTAATAAAATTTAGAAAAATCTATTTTAGAATAAAAACGTATAATGAAAAATTTTATTTTAAATTATCATTTTTTTTCTTTTCCTAAACTAATAAAACATAAAATATGTATTAAGTCTTGAGAGGGAGTTTATAATTATTAAAATTAGAGAATCAAATTATATATAAATTAATTTAATATTATATATTTAATTAATATACGATTTATTTTCACATTCAATTTAATTCTTCATTTCATTCAATTATTTTTATATAATTTAATTTTTTTTTTCAAGTGTCAATTAGGTAAAATTATTGGGTTAAACTCAATTTACACTTTACAACATATATAGTAGTCTCTATTCGGATTGTCTAGGAACATAATTCATATCTTATGAGTTCATATCCCAAGTCTGAATTCTATAAGCTTAGAAATATGATATTGATTATTTTTATGTTATGATACAATTATAATTTACTTTGAGCTTAATATATTATAAATATTAGGGTTTATATAATCTTTTCTTTCCTTATCTTGTAGGTTAAATAATATAATTTTTTTTTTATCATTTTAAACTCTAAAAAGAGGCAAAAATATTTCAATCCAATACTGACATAAAACAAACACAAATAAATCAAAATTTTCACGTACAACTTCCGGGTTGGAGTTTTGATTATTTTAAAGGAATTTTTATAAAAGTATTAAAAAAATAAGAAAAAATTTTATTTTTATTGTTGTTAAAATATTATATATTTAAAAATATTTTTTTAAAAATATGACATATATCAAAAATATATCAAAAATATATATATAAAAATAAAAATAAAAAAAACCGTAAAAATAAAAAAAATATATATTTATATAATTTTTCCTATTTTAAATCATATATAGAACTATTTACAGTCAGTTATTATCAAATCCAATTTGAAAATAACAAATGGTCCATATTGCATTGGGCCCATAAATCCATCGTTGGCTTGAGATTTAATATATATAATATTTTTGCAAATTTTACCAACAAACAATTGTGCTTTTCCTAGTCACCATATAATGAAATCCAAAAATTGAGTAGTTCTACAACACTCCTTAGAAGCCTCTTTGAGATAATATTTTTAAATTTAAATATTTATTTCTATTCTCATTTAATTTTCAAGATGAATTTTTGGTCATGAATGCTTACATGTGTGCTTATTACATTTACTTTAGATAGCTAGTCTTTAACCTTTATATACTTAAAAGCATTGTTGTTAAAATTAAATCGAATTAATCGATTAAATTAAAAAATTAAAAATTAAATTAAAAATAATTCGATCAGTTTTAAAAAATTAATTAAAAAATTAATAAACCAACTGATTAATTGATGAATCGATTAAACTGAATTTATTTTTTTAATTTAAACGGATCAAAATTTTTTTTAATTTTTTAATTTTAATAAAAAATAATAAAAATTTAATTATATTTCTTTTCATTATATATATATATATATATATATATATATATATATATATATATCTATATGTA
>CANXYC012091888.1:0-10742 GCA_948193065.1 Aleurites moluccanus | reverse complement strand
AAACCTATCAATCCAACCATCCATTCTTCATACTTTAATCCTATTGGCTAATCCAAAGTCAACTTTAATAGGTTACACATATATTTGCCACACCAAATCACAACTAAAGGCAATGATTCCATACAATTGAGCTTAGGTTAGTTAGATTGCAACCTACTCATCTAACCATCAAATTTAAAGTCATTTGATCCAACGGTCGGATTTAATCAAGCCTAAATTAATACCATATGGTTGCACACACTTGATAACTCCATATTATAAAGAAAATGACCAAAATACCCTTAGTGCAACCGAAAACACCGAAATCGGGTAACGTGCCGATACGAATTTTTCGACCGGGATTATTTCTTAAACTAATTCTCAAATAATTAAAATAAGGCCATTTTCAAGTCTTTAAATTATTTTCTCCTTTTAAATATGATATTAAATCCATAAAATTCCGATGGGCGAAAAAAATGACCATTTTGCCCCCAGTTCACCAAAAACTCAAAATTTGCCGATTAAGTCCTAGCAGCCTCTAAACCATTTCTATGCTTAAAACTAATTCAAATAACATGCATAAATATCAATTCCATGCATAAATACATATTAACATCATAATATAAAGAAAAAAAATTCTCCCCCCGAAGATCTCTATTAAAAAAAGATTAAAACTAGGATGAGGTGTTACACTATCGGTGACCTTAAGTCTACCTGTGCCCTAGGACTGTCGCAGCTCAAAAGTGGGTCGTGACAACAAACTTGATGACCAAAGAACCAGATAGTTCTTCTCGAAGTGCCTGATATTTGACGGATAAGAATACCTGAAATATTTAGACCAAATAGCATACGAAAGACATTAGAACATAAAATATACAAATTTACTTTAATAAATTTACAAAATGACTCCTAAAAGTTTGTCGAAATTTCGACAGAATCTCCTCTAAAATTAGGACATTGCCTCTTGAAAGAAAACAATAACACTTCTAAATAAATTGCCCGTAGACATCATAACAATCAACCTCAATTTAATGATCTCTCCTGAATCTCTAAACTCAATAATAAATATTTATAATAATTTTTGTACATCTAAATGATCCCTAAACCAAAATTAATATATCATTAACTAATAATTATTTCATCAAATAATTTAATAATTATTTCAATTATTTCAATCTCCAAAATAATAATTTCGATAAATATGCCGTAATTAATATTTCACCATTTAATTATCTCAAAATATATATAATTATCATCATACTTAAAATATTACCCAAAATAAATTTTTCATCAAACTCCAATAATTTCTCTTAGTTGAAATTAATTTATCTATCCAATTTAACTACCGTCTTAATTAATTTATTCCACATAATTTAACTTTTAATACCTAAATTCCATAAATATCATCCAAATAATTTTTATAATTACTCTAAATTAATTACATTAATTCATCTTAATTTATTTTCTCAATATAAATACAAGTGTCAATTTTCACTATTTAAATATTCTAATACTAATGGCAATTCTCAATATTTTTCATAAATTTATCTCCAATCATACTCCAAATAATTTATAATAATTTTTAGAATAATACAAAACCCACTTACTATCAATTGTCGAAAAATACACACGCGCCTCATTTTCCCAGTCCTGGCTCCGGTCACCAATGAGGGTAAAATAGATACTACCAAAAAGCTCATGAAGAGAGTAGTTCAACAAAATTAGAATCACTATAAATGGCAGCCAAAATTGGCTGAAATCTATCATAAAAGGTCCGATAGTTCTATTTTATTATCTCTTTTTCCAGAAAAATGTCAGGTGGCAAGTTGGGTATCAAATGAAAGTTAGGATCAAGATAAAATCATAGGAATTGGAAGCATTCAATTTGTAATTCAAATGAGAGAGTTATGACATTTGAAATTTTTGACCAACATAGTCATGCGACTACTTTAAATAGAAATAATTTCTTACTTGATAATCAAAATTGAGCAAAATTGGTGTCTATGAACTCTCCTCATGGCATGCTACACAATGGTATGGGAGGTGTTAATTATCTCACTTCAATTTGGCCGAAATCGACACTGAAAGTAGTTGGCTACTGACTACTTTTCCTCCTCCTCCTCATCTTCTTCTTCTTCTCCTTCTTCTTCTTCTTTTCTTCTTCACATTTCCAGCAGATTTTTAATCTGTTGATAGCCAATCTGAGGCTGCCACATGACAGTCTCAGATTGGCCCATTTTTTTTTATTTTTTTTGAAAATTTGTAGAAAATTTATTTTAAGTCAAAAAATTATTGATAAATAGTCAATAAAATTCTTATAAAATGTAATTCATTTTAACATATTAAAACTTGAAAAATAATATATTTCTAATTTAATAAAAATTATTTAAATATAAATTTAATTTTCAAAAATTCTTAAAATAATAATAATAATAATTAAAATAATTTATTTGACTAAATAAATAAGTATAAAAATTAAATTATTAAATAATATATAATAATATGATACTAATTAAAATTAAATTAATTTTAAAAAATACATTTCTCTTTTACTTTTAAATATTTATTTTTTAAAATATAATAAATTCCAAAAATATTTTTATATTCATAACTTTAATTAAATATTTATAAAATAATAATTATTTATCAATAAAATATAATTTTAAAAATATATGTGTTACATAAAAAACACACACACACACACATATATATATCTTATTTATATTAATATTTAATATTTTCAAAGGATAATATTTAAATTTAATAAAATAATAATAATAATTTGGATATATGTTAAGATATTTTAATAAAATATAATATCCAAAAAGTAAGTTGTTTAGAAATTTTTTTTGTCATGTATTAAATATCTCTCTCAAAAAGTAAGTTATTATGAAATTCTCTTCATAAATTAAATTAATATAAAGTTACTTAATCAAATTAAAAATATAGAATTGTTTGAATTTAAAAAATGCACCATGATAATTACAGCTCTATAATTATTAAAAAAGGTCACATCATGAAATTAAAATTAAAATATCAAGTCTAATTTTACCATTTAACATCACATTAAATATTAGAATTAATCACATCTAAAATTAAAATTAAAATTAAAATTTTACTCATAGTTCTATGAAATTATTATTTTTATGAAATTATAATATAAGTAAAAATAATAATTTCACAATTCTTAATTTAATTCTTAAGAATTACAACTTCATGATCATCAACGATATCCCTACTGCTTTCACCATTGACAACTGTCAGCTTCGTTCACCATAATCATTGTCACCGTCGACAATTGTTATAATTGGTGCTAACCGTCACCATTGCCAGTGTCATTACTGCTGTTATCAAATCTTGCAGCAACGCTATATTATCGACGTCAATTTTTATGAAATTTTTATGTGGTACAAATTTTAAGATTATAATTTCAATATAATTCTAATTTTAAAGAATTAAAATAAAAATTTTCAATTTCAATTCCACTGTTCAAACATATCCTAACTATTTATTAGAGAAAAATCGCTACACCTTAAATTATGCAATTGAAGCTTTCATTATTAGTTTCATGCAAAATTCAAACATCTCCAATTCTCCATAAAGTGAGAAAGAAATATTTGTTTCTGATTGTTTGATACTAAGTACAACTATTTAGGGACAATAAATTGCAACCTTCAAACATCTATAGCTCTCAATATTTCACTAGAAATTGCAAAGGAATTGTTTATTTATTGAAACTCAGTATGTAGCCAATTAATAAGAAAAAAATCTTTGCAAATAATTTTTAATTTATCATCATATTCACAAAACGGGAATAAATGTGAGGGAGAGGATGAATGTGCTCCAAACATCATCGGAATTAGCAAAAACTTGCACAATTCTTATGGCACTGAGGAAGAGGCTGTAGAAGTTTACATTTATTACTGCCAAGTCAAGGTTAATGGAGAAGGTTCTTCAAATTCTTGTCTTCTTGCGATAGAATTAAATAAAAATAATTTCTTGTCACCTCAAGCACACGAAACATTTGCAGTGAACTAATGAAGGCAATATTGTATTACTGTCATCTCCACGCATGAATGGATCCAATGTTAGTTGGGTTTTTTTAAAGTTGAAAAATTGCAACTAGTCAAGTCTATTTTATTGATCATTAAAAATTTATATTTATACAGCTTATTGAAAATAGAAATAGCATAAATAGTGCAACAGAAAATAAGAAATTGTGCAGTAAAATCTGGTGCAATTAATTTAAAAAAGAAAAAGAAAATATCAAGTCTAAAAATTCTCAAGAGCAGATTCTTGACAGCCAATATCCCTTTTATTGCTAACAGATTCTTGAGACACATTCAACACTCCTCCTTGGCTCTAGAGCTGTAAATTAAAAAAGATCATCATCCATAATTTTTGCTTTTGCTATTTGTACAGCTTGTGTGGGTGGATTATTTTGATTATTTTTGAACTTGCAAACTTTTGTAATATGCCCTGTTTGTTTGCAATTTCTACATAATACATCAAGTCTCCACCAACAGTATTTCTCCAGATGTGTTTTGTTTTTGCAATGTTTGTAAAGAGGATAGTTAACTTTTTTCTTTTATTTTGTGCATAATAAGCACCTTCAATGATAATTTTATCTTGCCGAAAAAATCTTCTCTGTTCTTATGCTTAAAGAGCACTTATTAATTCTACAAGAGAAATATTACAAATATCTTTAGATTCTTCAAGGGAAGAGATTTTGGACTCAAATCTCTCTGGAATTGTGACAAAAAAATTTTTAACTATTCTTTTATCTGGAAAATCTTCACCAAGCAATCTAATTCTGTTAACAATCAAAGAAATTTTGCTAGAATACACGGTGATAGTTTCATTTTCTTGCATGCTAAATGTTTCAAAATTTCTTTTTAAATTTAAAATTTGCTTTTGTTTGATTCGATCGCTTCCTTGATACTCAAATTTTAGCTTTTCCCAAGTTTCTTTTGCTGTCTCACATGTCATGATTCTGGAAAAGATTGAATTTGCAACTGAATTTTGGATTATAGTTTTGGTCTTGAATTTTTTGATTTTCTCTTCTGAATGAGCTTTAATTTGGGCAAGAGTAGGGTTTGCAGGAAGTGGGTGCACAACTCTATCTTTCATTACAACTTCCCAAAGATCATAGGTTTCAAGATATGATTGCATTTTCACTAACCAAATTTGATAGTTTTCACCAGTGAATAGTTGTGGGGTATTCAAAAAGAGACTGCTACTTGCCATGGTTAAAAGATTAAAAATAGGTTGAAAGTAAGTTGTCAAATGGATTTAAAAATATGTTAAAAATGGTTTTAAAAATAGGTTAAAAATGGGTTAAAAATAAGATATAGTGGTTTTTTCTCATTTGAGCAAATTCACAGATCTTGTAAAATCAATAATAGCTTTGATACCACTGTTAGTTTTTTTTTAAAGTTGAAAAATTGCAACTAGTCAAGTCTACTTTATTGATCATCAAAAATTCATATTTATACAGCTTATTGAAAACAGAAATAACATAAATAGTGCAACAGAAAATAAGAAATTGTGCAGCAAAATCTGGTGCAATTAATTTAAAAAAAGAAAAAGAAAATATCAAGTCTAAAAATCCTCAAGAGCAGATTCTTGACAGCCAATATCCCTTCTATTGCTAACAAATTCTTAAGATACATTCAACAAATGTTTTGACTAATTTGTTATGTTGGACTCTTTTTGTTGCATTGATAGGTATCGGTGTATTTTATGTTTCTGGCTAATTTTGATTTTGATTATTCTTTCTAATATAGAATTTTCTGCAAACTTAATAGCACAATAGACTTAAAATAGAAAACTAAATTACCATTCAAAATCATAATTAAAAAGATAGACTAAAGGAGTGTGTTGAATTAAGAGAATTAATGATTTTTATAGAATTTTTTAAGTGAATGGAATAGAATTTTATAAATTTTTAATGACTTTTGTAGAATTTATGATTTTATAAATAATTTTTGTAAATTTTTATTTTGTAGATATAAATAAATTTTTATAGACTTTGATTGATTTGTAATAATTACTCTGATATTTGAAGAAAATAAAAATTTCTTATTTGAGATCATATTAATAGTAGATTGTTATCCTTAATAATAATATTTTTTCAAAAAAATAAAATAAAATAAAAAATAATATTGTCAATGTAAAATTAATTAATCTTGCATAAAGAAATAAGATAAAAAAAAAAATTAAGTTTTCATATTAAATATCCTATTAATTAAATATTTTTAAATATTGAAAATATATTAAATTTTCAAAGTTTATAAAAAGAAAAATAAAATAATGAGTATAGCGAGAATATTAACCTTCTCTATATATATTTCAGCTACATATATATACTAGTTCATAAAAATGTATATTGCAAAACTTATTATTAAAAATATTTTTTTATTAATTTTCATACCTTATGAAAAGGTAAAAATGTATAAATCTTATTTTAAATAAAAAGGTATATTAATATAAAGTTATTATATATTTTATTATTATTATTATTATTATTATTATTATACGTCTCACCTTCAATATTTTTATTTTTAACTTTATATACTAATATAAAAATTTAAATTATCAATTATAATATATTCAATAAAAGAAATAAAGAAATATGAAAAATATAATTAAAATAATTATATTATAATATATTAAAGGTATTATACTATTTTTTTTATATTTTTAACTTTATTTTATATTTTTCATCTAATTTTTTTTATATATTTTAACTTTATTTTTAATTTTTCATATAATTTATTCAAATAATATAATTAAATATAAATTAACAAAAACCTTAAACTCTAATATTAAATACCTTATTAATTACCAAATATTTATTTTTAATTATTTTTTAAATACTTAAAATTATGTTAAAATTTCAAAAAATTATAATAAAAAAATAAATTGAATAGTAAACATAGATAGAGTTTCAAAGTTATGAACCCATCCCCAAACCCCATCGAAGTTCTAAGGAAGTATCAGAAATCTGCACAACCTTTGTTGCTCAAGCTGCTGGTGCAGTTTTAGTGAGATCTTTTGCATAACTTCATAAATGTTAAGCAAAGTCAATGGTTTCCAATATCATTAATCATTCTTCGCATTAGCTCCTTAATTTCTCTTCTAATTGCAACTAGATGTTCCCTAGTTGCGTTGTGCATTGGCTCAATGCTTGCAGTGGTAGCAGGCAGAGTCCATTGAGGTTGGATATGAACTTTAAGGTTGCAAAACTGGACTTTCAGTTAACTTATTGCAAACCTTGAGTTGTACATGCAAATATTATTTTTTCATTATTTATACCCTGTTATGCTACTTTAAGCCTTTGTTTTGCACTAATTTTATAGAGAAAATGAAAAGAAATTCAATAAAAGTAATAAAAAAAATAAAAAAAAATTTAAATTTTCTTTTATTATTTGAATCTCTTATTTTTACAAGAGAAGAAATTTAAATTAATTTATCTTTTTAATCTCATTATAAATACAAGTAAGAAAAAAATACAAATGCACTCCTGAATTTTTATCATTTTCTCCATTAAATCCTTCAAAAAAAGTATTTAGTCTGTTAAGCTCTTAAATTTTATAAATTCAGGACAAAGAAAGCCCAAAAGCCAATAAAATTAATTTTTTCATCAGTTTTTTTAACAAAAATTATATTTTAATTACTCTTTTTAATATTTCTTTCAGATTTTTAGTGAAAGTTACTTTTTAATCCTTTTTTTTTTCTTTCAATCATTTAAACATCTGAATTTCAATTTTTCTTTTATTTTTTTAATTATTTAAATATCTAAATTATATATAATTATTTTTTAAATACAGTTTATCTGAATTATATATAATCAATATTAAAATTGATTTAATTAATATAATAAAAATTTTATGTATTTTATTGGATGAATTTTACTTTTTATTTTATATGATATTTTTTAAATAATTAATGTTTTATAAATTATTTTGTAACTGAAAAAGCAAACATATTTAATAAATATAAGTTAATAATACACCAATTAACAAATATAATCTAAGAATTGAGACTAGAATTTGAAAATTGACAAAAATATATAATTTTTCTTATTATTATCAATTATTTTATTCCTCCAAACTTTGATATTAAAAAATCAATTAGAAAACTCATTAAGTTAATTTAATAAATTAAAAAAAAAACTATCAAATTTAGTAAAAAAAAATATGAATAAAATTATAAAAAAATAATGCACTTGCTAAGAAAGATAATATATATTGGAAATAGAAAATTATAGACAATAATGCAGGATAATAGAATTATCTAATGGTGAAAGAGACTTATCGAGTTTTGATCTACAATCCTTGAATATGGTAGACAAGCAGTCCTTACATCAAGAAATTAAGAGTGAAGATGTCAGGAGATGAAGAAGACTATAAGAGTCTCCCTATAAATAAAGTCATGCTCTCACTGTCTAGATAACACAGGTGAAATAATTTTTTTTAGAGAGTTATGAATTGTAGGTCCACTTCTCTCAATATCAATCTGACATTGAGATTCCACTAGAATAAGGTGCACCACCCAAAAATAATTATAATAGATTTTAAGGGATTTCACCCTTTACGCAATGAGTTACAACTCAGATTTTTACTTTCAATAATAGAAATAGAGATTTTTAAGTCTCTCTAAACTTATTTAAAGTTATTCCAATGATATATAATGAAATATGAATAGCTAAAACTAGTAAAAATTAGTAAGAACTTTAAAAATAAGAAATAAAGCTCAAAGAATTCAGAAAATGTGAAAAACAGAGTATAAATTACAACAATTTTATTTCACTTAAGATATGTGCTTCACTTGTAGTTTGAACTTTAAATCTTCATCTATTTATAGCCTTCAATGAATGGTAATTAAATGTGATCGTTTTGGTTGCATTTAATGCAAGATTTACCTTCAAATCTTTTTTGAACGGTTATATTTAAAACAGATCAGTCGTGATGTTGACAAGCAACTATTGAATCACGAGCGTGACACATATTCACGGTTGTGAAGATGAAACTTCACGGTTTTGAACCAAATTTCATGGCCTTGAAATTTTCTGCACCAACTTCAAATTTTAAATCATCCTTAGGCGTAAACAATTATCACTGGCGTGAAAGTCTTTCACGGGCGTGAATAATTTTTCACGGTTTTGAAAATCTTTTTATGTCTCTAAGCTAAAACCATTTTTAAATCCATCACGCGAGTGATTAAGAAGTAACGGTCATGAAACTAATTCACGGCCTTGAAGAAATGTTCATGGGCTTGAAAATCATTTCTGAGTAATTTTCGAGTTTTGACTTGATCTTGTTCACGGGCATTAAGTATAGTAACAAGCGTGAATCCCTGTTTTTAAATAAACACTTAAACACAAGTTAAAAAATCATTTGTAACTCAAATTAATTAACACTTTGTTTTGGTTTTCAATTATATCATCAAAATCATTATAAAGACAACAGACTCTATAACCAACATCACACAATTGGCTAATGCTAAGCAAATTATGCTCAAGTTTATCAACAAAAAAAACTTTAGAAATAGGTACATCACATTTCCAATAGAGCCAATTCCAATAACTTTGCCTTTGGAATTATCATGAAAGCTCACATTTTCACTTTTGGCTTTAAGCTCTACAAATTTGGATTCTTCACCGGTCATATGCTTTGAGCATCCACTATCCATAATCCAATTGTTCTTTTTGTTCTTTTATACCAACAAAAAATAGAACAATTTATCCCTTCTTTAGTACCCAAGTTCCTGTGGGTCTATACATGTTAGCATACTTGAGAATTCTCACACTTTCATCAATTGGAATTTATTCCTTTGGAATCAACATTCTTTTGATAATGGAAGGTCTCTTGTATTTAATAAGATATTTATGCAATGTATGACCAAAATATTTACAATAATTACATCTTGTCATCCTTTTAGGATTCATCACCTTCTTATAAAAAAAAGAGTTAACTTTCTTCACTTTCAAGTTAGTGTGATATCCTAAACTAACTTTATCATAAACCGCTCTTTGTGAAGTAATGCTATGTTCAAGAGTTTTACTTCCTTAAGTAAATTTACTAATAAGTTCATTAAAACATTTAAGTTCACTTTTGATCTTTTCATTTTCATATAAGAGGTTTGAAAAATCATTTTTCAAGTTTCAAATTTGAGTTGAGAGTAACTTTTTTCAATATCAACATTTTTATTTTCTTTTGATAAACTCTCTTCAAGCTCAATTTTCAACTTGCTAAAATTTTTCTTTAAAATGTTATTTTCTTTTGAAATATCCAAAAAGATTTTTATTAACTCATTGAATGCACATTCTAATTCAAAGAGTGTAAGATTTAGAACTTACTTCAAGTGCTTCTTCTTCCAATATCTCTTCATTTTCTAATGCCATGAGACATAGGTTGACTTTCTCTTCTTCTTCTTTGGAAGATTCATCATCACTTGAAGTATCACTTTGTAACACCTCAGTTTAGCCTGAACCAAATCTATATAGAGATCCTCGGGGGGAGATTTTTAATTTCTTTATATTGTTATGTTAATATAAATTTATGCATGAAATTGATATTTATGCATGTTATTTAAATTAGTTCTAGGCATAGAAATGGTTTAGAGGCTGCTAGGACTTAATTGGCAAATTTTGAGTTTTTGATGAACTGGGGGCAAAATGGTCATTTTTCGTCCGACGGAATTTTATGGAATAAATATCATATTTAAAAGGAGAAAATAATTTAAAGACTTGAAAATGA